>JASVER010000103.1:2753202-2810401 GCA_030449065.1 Oceanodroma leucorhoa | reverse complement strand
CTCTTCTCTTCTCTTCTCTTCTCTTCTCTTCTCTTCTC
The DNA here is from genome assembly GCA_030449065.1 of Oceanodroma leucorhoa. Classification (NCBI taxonomy): domain Eukaryota; kingdom Metazoa; phylum Chordata; class Aves; order Procellariiformes; genus Oceanodroma; species Oceanodroma leucorhoa. The sequence goes on along the minus strand of JASVER010000103.1, from coordinate 2,810,363 downwards.
TTTTCTCTTCTCTTCTCTTCTCTTCTCTTCTCTTCTCTTCTCTTCTCTTCTCTTCTCTTCTCTTCTCTTCTCTTCTCTTCCTCCTCTTCTCTTCTCTTTTCTCCTTTCTCCTCTCCTCTCCTCTCCTCTCTCTCTTTCCCTTCCCTTCACTTCCCTTTCCTCTTCCCTTTCCTCTTCCCTTTCCTCTTCCCTTTCCCCTTTCCTCTCCTCTCCTCTCCTCTCCTCTCCTTTTCCCCCAAGTAAAGTGGAAGTCTGTTACCTTGAAAGAAATTAGGTAAAACACTGTCATAAATCGAAAAAATATTTCACTAGAGCACTGTCATGGAGCTGCAACACTGTACCTACCTTTTAGCACACTCATGATGTATGAATGAAAGTGAGTAAGTCAGAAAGCATACATTCGTAATGTAATAATGAAAATTCCTCTGTATTACTCTTCATATGTAAAACTTAGGAGTTGTTTATTTTGTCTTTTATAGTACAGACTCAAGCAGGTCAAGAGCAGTGATTCTTCCCCTCTGCTCTACTCTCATGAGACCCCACCTGGAGTACTGCATCCAGCTCTGGGGTCCCCAGCACAAGAAAGACTGGGACATGGCAGAGTAGGTCCATAGGAGGGCCACAAAATTGACCAAAGGGCTGGAACACCTCTCCTATGAGGACAGGCTGAGAGAGTTGGGGTTGTTCAGCCTTGAGTAGAGAAGGCTCTGAGGACACCTTATTTCAATACTTAAAGGGGGCTTATAATAAAGATGGAAAGAGATTTTTTTCCAGGGCCTGTAGTGACAGGACAGTAACAGTTTTAAACTGAAAGAGGGTAGAATTGGATTAGACATAAGGAAGAAACTTTTTTTTTTTTTTTTTTTTTTTTTTAATTGATGAGTGTGGTGAGACACTGGAACAGGTTGACCTGAGAAGTTGTGGATGCCTCATCGTTGGAAGTGTTCAGGGTCAGGTTGTATGGGGCTTTGAGCAACCCAATGCACTGAAAGATGTCCCTGACGATGCCAGGGGCATTGGAACTAGGTGATCTTTAAAAAGTCCTTTTCAACCCAAACTATTATATGATTCTATGCTATGAAGATGTCCCTTGAGGTGTGTCCCCAACTCTCTCCATTGCAGGTGTTGAAGGCCGCCCTTTCTGACTCTCTGACCTGCTTTCTAGGGAGGTTTGCTGCTTGCTAGGGACTTGGATCCAGGACATTGTGGAGATAGTGTTGAAACTTGACCAACCTTCAGACTGTGCCCCTCTGCTGCTCCTCCATGTGGGCCCCAAGACTACTGCTAGGGGAGACCTGGTGTGTATCAAGCATGACTACATGGCTCTAGGGGCAAGGGGCAAGGGCATAGAGTCTCAGGTGACATTTTCCTTGTTCCTGCTGACAAGAGAGAAGTGTTCGAGGAGGACTGCGTGGATCCTTCAGATCAACAAACAGTTGCACAACTGGTGTCAGCAGCAATTATTCAGATTTATCAACCTCAGGACACTCTTTGAGGACCAAGAGTTGCTACAAAGAGACAGAATCTATCTGACCATGTAGGGTAAAAGAATCTTTTCCAACAGGCTGGCCAACCTGGTGAGGAGAGCTCTAAACTAGGAATGATGAGGGAGGGACATGATGGCCCAAAATCAAGTGAGGAAGTGTTGAACTGATTTGAGAAACAAAGGCTTCAGGTCAGTGTGGACAAGAGGCACCAACAAACGAGGGCTGAAGTGCAAGCACTTGAACATCACAACTACAAACACACAAATAGGAAAGTGCTGCTGTGAGGGCAACAGGATGGGGGAAGTTCTCGCACTTTTTCTGAGAAATCAACACGAGTGGATGCCTTTCTGAAGTGTCTGTGTGCTAATGCACACAACGTGGGGAATACACAGAAGAAATTGAGGTCTTCATGCATTTGAATGACTACAATCTTATCACAACCATAGTGACATGGTGGAATATCTCACACGACTGGAGTGGTGCCATAGATGATAGATACAAGCTGTTTAGAAAGAACTAGCCAGGACAATGAGGAAAAGCAGTTAACATTTATCTGAGCAAGCAGCAGGGGTGCATGGAGCTCTGCCTGGGGACAGAAGATGAGACAGCTCAGAGTTTCTAGATTAGGATTAAAGGACAGACCAAAGGTGGTGGCATTGTGGTGGATGTCTGCTACAGATTGCCTGGTATGGGAGAAATGGATGAGGCCTTCTTCAGGTAACTGGAAGAATCCTTAGGTTCACAGGCCTTGGTCCTTAATTGCAGACTTTAATCACCCTGGTATCTGCTGGTGGGACAACATAGCAGGGCATAAGCAATCCAGGAGTTTTCTGGAATTCTTTGATGATAACTCCTCAACGCAGGTGATCAAGGAGCTGACAAGATGACACACTCTATTGGCCCTCATACTTACAAACAAGGAAGAACTGATGGTGGACATGAAAGCTGGGGCAGCAACAACCATGAGACTGTGATGTTCAAGATCCTGAGAGAAAGGAACAAGACAAATAGCAGCATCACAGCCCTGGCCTTCAGCAGAGCAGACTTTTTCATGCTCAGGGATCTGATTGGAAGAGTGACATGGGAGGTGGTCCTGAAGACATGAGGGATCCAGGAGAGCTGGTTGATTTTCAAGGATCATTTCCTCCAAGTACAAGAAAGGTCTATCCTGACAAGCAGGAAGTCAAGCAAAAGTAGCAGGAGGTCTGCATGGATGAGAAAGGAGCTCCTAACTGAGCTCAGGAATAAAAAGGAAATGTACAAGAGGTGGAAGAAAGATCAGATGACCCAGGAAGAGTATAGAAACATTGTCTGAGCATGCACGGATGTGGCTAGGAAAGCCAAACCACCTGGATTTGAAACTAATAAAGTTAATGGAAGTCAACAAGAAGGGCCTCCACAGGTATATCAGGAGCAAACGGAAGACTAGGAAAAATATGGACTCACTGCTCAGTGGGGCAGAGGTCTGAGGGGGCAAAAGACATGGAAAAGGTCAAGGTATCAATGACCTCTTCACCTTGGTCTTTGCTGGTAAGACTTGCCTTCAGGAATCTCAGATCTCTGAGGCCTGCAGGAGATTAGAGCAAGGGAGACCCTCAGTGGAGGAGGGTAAGACTATGTAACATTTGAACAAGTTGGACATATGTGAGTCCATGGACCTACTGGGACGTGTCCAAGAGTGCTGAGGGGACTGTCCACGGTCATTCTGAGGCCACGTTTCTTTATCTTTGAAAGGTAGTAGCAACTGGGAGAGGTTCTTAAAGACTGGAAGAGAGCAAATGTCCTATCTTAACAAAAGCAAGAAGGAATACTTGGGGAACTACAAACTGGTCAGCCTCATTTCAATACCTGGGAAGGTGAAAGAGCAAATAATCCTAGAAACCGTTTCCAAACATGTGAAGGATGAGGAGATATTGGAAATAGTCAGCATGGATTTATGAAGGGGAAATCATGTCTGACCAAACTAATAGTCTTCTACAGTGATATAAGTGGCTCGGTGAGTGAAAGTGAGTGTTTGGTGTTGATTATCTTGAGTTTAGCAAGAGTTTTGATGTTGTCTCCCATAATATCCTCATAGACAACTGGTAAGTACAGGCTATTTAGGTGGACAATGAAGCAGACTAAAAACAGACTGAACTGCCTGGCTGAAGGAGTTGTGATCAGTAGCACAAAGTCAAGCTGAGTCTATTCACTTGTGTATCCCATGGGTTGATACTGGTTTCAATGCTGTTTAACATCTTCACTAGTGACCTGGATGATGAGAAGGAGTGTAGGTTCAGCAAGTTTGCAGCCAATAAAAATTTGGAGGACTGACTGACACATCAGATGGCTTTGATGCCATTTAGAGGGACCCAGACAGGCTGGAGAAGTGAGCTGACAGGAATCTCATGCCGGTCAACAAAGGGAAGGGCAAGGTCTTGCACCTGCGGAGGGATAATCCCAGCAAGGGTTTACCAGTACACACTGGGGGCTTACTGTGGTTTTGAAGAAAAAGACATGAGGGTTCTGGTAGACACCAGGTTGACCATGAGCTGGCAACATGCCCTTGCAACACAGAAGGCCAACAGCATCCTGGGCTCTTTCAGGAAGAGTGTTGCCAGCAGGTCAAGGAAGGTTATCCTTCCCCTCTACTCAGCTGTGGTAATGAGGCAAGTCTGAATTGCTGAGTCCAGTTTTGGGCTCCCTACTACAAGAAAGACATGGACATACAGGAGCGAATCCAGCAAAAGGCCACAAATATGATTAAGGGACTGGAGCATCTGCCATATGAGTAGAGGTTGAGAGAGCTGGGACTGGAGAGTAGAAGGCTTGGGAGGAATCTTACCTGTGTGTATTAATACCTGATGGGACGGTGTAATGAAGAAGGAGCCAGGATCTTTTCAGTGGTGTCCAGTGACAGGACAAGAGGCAATGGGCATGAACAGAAATACAGTTTTTTACTGTGAGGATGGTTGAACACTGGCATGGGTTGTCCAGAGAGGTGTAGTCTCTATCCCTAGAAATTCTCAAAACCTCTGGACACGGCCCTAAGAAACCTGCTGGAGCTGACCCTACTTTGAGTGGGAAAGCTGAATACGACGATCTCCAGAGGTGCATGGAAACCTCAACAATTCTGTGATTCTGTGATGCCCATACTGGAAAACTGATGATACGAAGTCCTGTATTCCAGTACTAAAACTGTAATTCAGCTTAATTAAAGTTGTAATTTGTTTATGATGCCAGTAAAAAAACATGATGAACAGAACCAGGCCCTACTCACAGCTGACAGGTTTTCATTTTAGAATATTTTTGTTTCTTTTCTAGAATAGTATGCCATGATATTATTTTGAACTACTGTACGGATATCTAGATTGATTTTAATAGTGGTTTAAATCTACAGCCTGCAAGAAGACCCTGAAAATCAGTTAAATGTAATGGACATGATTTTTCTCTTCTTTTTTTTTGTTAATTAGAATTAATTGCAGATAAATTAATAGAGATTTTCACCTTAAGAATACAGTATGAACAGAAATAGTCGAAGTACTTTATGGCTTCAAGGCAAGGAAGACTTTTCAGCATGTGAGATTAGTATTAGATTGGAACAGAAGCCTGATGTCTTCTGCTCACCTTGATTTATTATCTAGTGATAGCATCATCATTAAAACAGGACGGTCTTAACATTTGGGGAAGAACAGGCGTAGGAGAAATAAGCTACACTTTACTGGGCACAGGTGAATCTAGAGATGTTAGTGGTGGGACTTCATCTCATATTGAAGTAACATGCAACTGTTTCTTTTAGACATAGGATTATACACTATCTTTCATTTCTTTACTTCTAGGGTCCGAGGTGGTTGGCTTTGATGGGAAAAGTTGTCTAATTTACACATTTAATCAAAAACTCATGAGTGCACTGAAAGATGTGATTTCTCTGAAGTTTAAGACAATGCAAAGTGATGGAATTCTCCTCCACAGAGAAGGACAAAATGGAGACCACATCACCCTGGAATTAATTAAAGGGAAGCTGTCCCTATTCATTAATTTAGGTAACAGCTACAGTCTCATAAAGTCTAACGTAGTTGTTAGGTATTATTTGACTGAAACTTCTTTTAATTTGTTAAGTGGATTTTAATGTATAGAGTATGATAAATTAGCAGTATATATTTGAATAATTATATTTTTATATGGAATTAATAGTTTTTATTTTTCTTCTTTCAAGGTGATACTAAAACTCAGCTTTCTAATGCCCAAATTAATATTACGCTGGGCAGCCTTTTGGATGATCAACACTGGCATTCTGTTCTCATTGAGCACTTTAACAATCAAGTAAACTTTACAGTGGATAAACATACTCATCATTTTCATGCAAAAGGAGAATTCAATTATTTGGACCTTGATTATGAGGTGTGACAATTACCTTTCCTTTATTATATTTATTAACTTTGTTATGTAAATGCAGTGAAACAAGCAAAGGACAGAGAACTTAAGGAAGTTTGTAGTGCTTAAGACTTTAGGGATTTTCTGTCTCCTAAAGGAATGAATCAAAGAAAAAGAGATATTCTTATCTTATGAATGCTCCACTAGATTTGCAACTCAAAATTTTCAGACTATATCTTTTTCATCTCAGAATTCATTATTTTAATATCTTTGTTTCAGTAGTGCTGCAAATGTGGTAAACAGTATGTAAACACAAGGAATGAGCCCCAACTCAAAGTTATTATTTTATGGCTTGATGAAAATTACAATAAATCAGCATAAAACCATTTCAGAAATGCTTAGATTAAGACTTAAATTCCTGTTAAATCTGGCAAATGTACTGTGAAAAAATCTTGCTTACAAAATGGTAAGATTCACAAAAAGGAGTAGATGTAATTTGCTGTGACAGTTCCCCACCCATGGTTAAAAATACCACTATTTCATGGTTGTAATGTGATGACTGGCTGCTTTATGTATGCCCCTGTCCTGCTTGTTGGATGAGACAATGAGTGATAGAGCAGAGTGTCTGGAACTCGCAGATCTAAATTACTTTATTCTAAGCAGTTTAGAGTAAGATTTCATGCTGTTCCATGTCTGCATTATCCCATTTCAAAAATATCATTCACAAGATTAAAGTTATGATACTGTTTATAATTTCTGAATCTAAGCCACAATACCAAGGCTTGGAGGATCATATCAATTAAAAAAAAAAAAAAAGGAGACAAAAAAAAGGAACAACAAATGTTAGTTTTAACTGATAGGAAAATAGATTTATTTTACTAAATCAACCAGTATTGCAAATTAGTTTTTCCTCTCTTCCACATACTGTAGTTTGAAGCATGTGTTACCAATACCAGGCAGAAAGGAAAGCAAAAGCTGAAAAAACAACTAAAAACTTCCAAAAAATATGAACCACTGTAATTAGAATAGTATTTCTGACTATAAAAATTTCTCAAGTTAATAACTTAATGAAACAATATATTTAATTTTCTTTTTTCATGAAATTATTTTAAATATTAAGTGAAATTTCAAAATTAAAATATAAATAGTTTAAACTGACCTTTTCTACAATGTCAACTAGAATATCTTTGAAATGGGTGAATTCAAAAGTTCGCTTAAATGGGCATCTGTTTCTGATGGTGCCCAAGAGTGGAAACATACACCAGAGTATAACTCAGGTCACCCTTGTGGCAACGCTTTTCTAAAATAATCTAACAGCTTTCTAACAGTTTCTGCCTCAGGGACTTATTAAGACAGAGTGATATTCTTGAATTTAATAGCTCTCGATGGATTTTTATTTTTATTTTTATTAAATCTTCCAATCTCTTTCTGAACCCAAGTAAACCTACAGCATCACATCAAGGAACTGCACAGCCTAAGCATTTTGAGAGGGAAAAAGTATCTCCTTTCATTTGCCCTAGAATAATTTAATCTGATACAGTCTTTGTTCTTTATTAGGGTAGTTATGATTTGCACACAGTGGAGAAGTCAGGCTCAAATTTCCTAAAGAAGTTGTTAGTGAATTCTCTTCTCCCTTTTCACACTGTCCAGCATGGTCTACATGTACTGGGCCTTGTCCTTCTTCCTGGTTTTGCAGTTGTAATGGACCCTGAAAACTTGTAAGACTCTATACTAAGCAACTGTTAAAAGGCATCCTCAGAAGAAAAAAACCCCAACATTTCAGAATATTTTAATGCCTACATATGACTTGATATGGCCTAATTTTTGTTAGCCTGTTCTTTTAATATGTAGATGTGATACAAGGAAATAGCCAAGAAGTATCAGATTCATTATTGGCCAGTCATTGACTTCTGCTCTTACACTATTGGCAACTTCTTTCCTTAGAAAATTATTTAATAGTATCATTGATTTCTCTTCTCTTTCTAAGCTCAGCTTTGGAGGGATCCCAGTGCCTGGAAAATCAGGGACATTGTCACGCAGGAATTTTCATGGGTGTTTTGAAAATATTTATTATAATGGAGTGAACATTATTGACCTGGCCAGGAGGCATAAATCTCAGATCTACTTTGTGGTAAGAGATTCATAGTTAAGAGAGGATAAATAAGTAAAATAGAGAAAAGAAAAAGCTCACAGCCACTTTCATATGCAACCTGTTAACATACAGTTCTAGTAAAATCTATGTTGTTTAGTGAAAGAAAAATTAAGGAATCACCTAATTGGGCAATTTTATATTTGCTACTTTTATTTGTCATCCAGTAGACAGTGCAGGATGCATTTTATTCTTCAGCTCTTTAGCTGATACTTAGATGTGTCTGATATCTCACTGTTGTGCAGTATCTCACTTGTATATACGCTTGTTGTGCATGTACAAAAACCAGTGAGTAAAGTAAGATGTATCTGAAGTCATCAAGCTCTGGCTTTGACTTCTGCACCTGACTCTTAAGAACATCAGCAGTACATTTTAAAAGCCTTCTATTGCTGAGGACATAGACTCACTCTGTTTTCTCTACAGCATTATGATTTTGATAGATAAGTTCTGTTTGTCAATTTATACTGCCCTTTGTCTGAATAGCTGTAGTTTGCGTTGGTGGGTTTAATGCATTTATTGTGACATGAGCAACAGTTGGATTAGCAAATCCCTACCATTTAGAGAAACAGTTCCAATAACAAACCAGCTTTTTTCTGTGTTACAGAAGGTTTTCTATAAATTTTACCAAGTCCTTTGTTTTTTTTTCCAATAGTACAAGAGCCATGTCTATTTGCAGTATTTATTTATTTAGCAGCAGGAAATGTAGAGATATGACGGAAACAATCACATCAAAATAATTAACAAAATATGAAATGCTTTCAAGCTCCAAATCTTTTGATTTGAATTTCAGTTCAGAATATGAACAATAAAATTTGGTTCTCTGTCCCAGAAAAAATGGATGACAGGCATCTCTTCTCATGTGAAGCTCATCTGAAATATTCCACAACTAACTAAACTGATACCTCTGTATAATATCTTGTCCATGATGCTGATGGATGTTGGGAAGAGGGCAGTTATAGGAGGCTCTGTGTGGACTAGTGAAAGGGGAATGATGAAATTATTGTCATAGGAAATTTCATCATCTTCATCTCAAACGATTTAAACTATTGTGCTACTTTCAAAACTATTTCGGAGATGTTTTATAGTGTAAATGTGCCAGAAAGTATCTACGTTACCATGCAATCCTTGTTAAATAGCCATTTTGCTGGTCTGATACAGTATCAGGCACCTGTCCAGATAACGTGAAGGGGGAATCTGCAGATGGTAAGCTTTTAGCATTTAACAAGTTTTATTAATCTGATCACAGCCTTTTCACTACGGGTCAGTTCAGTTGACTATTCATTTCTCTACAGCTAAGTTCATAAGACAGAGCTTTTATTTATTTATGTATTTTCCTTGAAGCAAATGAAAACAGATAAACTTTAATGTCTTGCCATGCCAGGAGCTAGTGAGTATTTATCTTAAATTTATTTTTTTGGCTTTTTATTATAAGGTCAAAGTTTTATGTGTGTTCAAAAGTTTAAAAGCTCTTTGTATTGAACAGAAGTTAAATGTACTTTGAATTCTAAAGACATTAATCTTTTAGTAATCATCTGTACAGAACAAATTAGTTATAGTTCAAATGGTCCCTGCAAGTCATTAGATCAAAGTACATATTGTGTCACTATGAAGAATCATAAAGTATTAACTATCTCTGACACCAGATGAAAAAAATGAGTTATTCCCATTCCAGTCTTCTTATCTATATCACTCAGTACAACCACAGATCCAGATTAAGTCTGGAGTTTGTCAATGAACTCACCCACAAGTCTATTTAGGTACCTAAGAACCAGAGATTTCAGAAGCAGTCAAGCACAAAATAAAAGCTAGGTGGCTAAATACAACTCATGATCTGGTCCATATGGGCCTGCCTGATTTGGAAAGACTGCTCCTTGGTGTGGCAAAATGTTTTTTTCTCAAATCTAACACTGCCTTAAGTGACCAGTAGCCAAACTCAACATTTTTCTCTGCATATAAGCATTTAGACCCATATAAATATTTGTACCAAACTTGGCATTCAGTGGCATTTTATCTGACTTTCAGAAATGTGTCAAGTCCCTAATGCTTCCTGAGGCTGAGCCAAACTAGAAACAAAGCACATCTGTCTAACTCCTGAAGTACCATTAAATCACCGTGTAATTTAGGGTTCTACCTCATTCACTCAAAGGTCCTTGCCACTCTTTGCTCAGGCAGATATGTCCGTTCTGGTCAAACAACTAGATAAACATTTCTCAAACTGATGATATTCTTACATATTCATACTCGATTTTTAGACTAACACATTCAAGTATTACAAATATTAGGTTCTATGCACAATGTTTTGAAACTCTGTAGTTTCCATACAAAAGTTCTTATGGCTGTTTTTCCCTGAATGTTCCTAATGCCATATTTGTTTCATTTATTTCTAGGGCAACATGTCCTTCTCATGTTTAGAGCCACAGATGGTTCCTGTTACATTTCTGAGCTCCAGTAGTTACCTGGCACTGCCAGGCACATCAGGGCAAGAAGAAGTATCCATCAGTTTCCAGTTTCGCACCTGGAACAAGGAGGGACTTCTATTATCTAGTAAACTGCACCAGGCTTCAGGTGGTTTCCTCTTATATCTGAGTGATGGGAAAGTCAAAATCAGTTTTCATAAACCAGGAAAAGCACTGAGTGACATCACTGCAGGTAACAGAAATGAAGAAAAAAAATCCAAGATTCCTACACATAAAAAAATAGGTTAACGTGAAGTCATTTAAATTCACTTGTGTGAATTTTAATCCCAAATGTTTCTAAATACTTTCTTTTCTCACAAACACGTATCTATGGTTTTTTCTCCATGATTGAGTAGAAAATACTTGCAATAATATAGGCTGCGAAGATGAGTCCTTAGCTTTACATACATGTAGTATGTAAAGCTCGTGTATAATCTGGGAAATTTAAGACATCTAAGCAACTTCTTCAGTTGTGAAGTGTAAACAAGTTAATTTCTCACTCTGTCAAGCTAAGCCATTAAGATGTTTTTCACCATTTGTCAGTGCCTTCACAGGGCATCAAGTAACTAATTTTTCTATAAAGTTACAAATTATTATAAATATTATGTTTGTTATTTTCTAGATGTCTCAATTAAAGAGCTGTCCATTAAATTTGGACAGTGGTTGCCCAATACCAGGTTGTGTTCCAGAAAGCTGAGGCAAGTATAAGTCTACGTTAAAAAAAAAAAAAAAAAAAAAAMAAACCCTATAGCAAGGACAAAAAGAAATGGAGAAGTTGAGGAGACTGAATAATTGAGGGTCACTTTTGTAGTTAATCACTGAATTCAGACCAGGTCATCTACTTTTGGCAGTGTTCACTGCTAGGCAGCCCTCAGGGTGAAGCTGAGATTTCCAGAAAGCATGCCTTCTAGTCTTCTTCTGAGCCATTTCCCTGCTGGTAAACAAATATATAAGGACAAAAGGATCAGGCAAATATAGTAAGATACAGTCATGTTAGAGACTATCCAAATGGGATTCTGAGAAGCAGCTCCCAGCTTTCACTTTCCTTCAGTTTGGGAGCAAGGGGACTCCCTCTTTCACAAACAGGCTTTTCAGGTTTTTTGCGTGATCTTAGCACTTGATGTGAGAACAGCAAGACTGCTGGCCCAGACAGGAATCTCCTTCTTTCATGAAATGTGAGAGCAGGACAGAGCTGACAACATCTCCATCTTCCACGACTTTTTAAAAAATGGTGAGAAGCAGTAACATCACCATGATAATATCGATACCTTCACCTAACAGTGCTTCTTCAGTAGTAAGCTATGCTCCAACACTCCATGCATCACAGCCGACTGAGAGTTTGTCATCCTTGATGTAAATAAATTGAATTTTGCCCCCTGTTGTAGAAGGATAAAATGGTCATTCCAGAATGAGTTCTCAGGTGGGAAAAACAGGACTGGAGAGATTAGGCGGATAAATGGGATTCCAAAGAATATATGAAGGTGAGGAAATGAGGCTGGGATTGGAGTGGTTTCTGCATGGACAAAGAAGATGACAGGAGACCACTAGCTGGAGGAATATGTCATAGAAGCAGTGGGTAATTTGGCTGCAGAAAACACAATGATGATATCCAAAACATCAGTTGACCCTAGATTTATTTTTAACTGTACACAAACATATACTTCATATTTCGTATCCCATATCTATAAAGCAGGAATATTATCAGTGAAAAAGAAGCCAAGTTAGTTCCAGTAATGTAAAGTGTAAACTGAATTAATAGGTGAAAACAAACCTACATTTTGCATTGACACTTAGAAAACAAGTTCAGGATTTGAATGTGTGAAGAATTTATTCTTCTATAGAGTATATTCATTGGAGTCATAGGAACCAAATCAAAGGCATCTTTCAGGGGATTTTTCAAGCCAGAGTATAGAGAGCTTAATGATGCTGTTTAGTGCTAGTTTGTCTTGAACAATAACAAATACAGGAAGTAAATGAAGCAGTTACTGAAATAAAAATTATTAATAAATAATAAAATAATTATCATAAAAATCAAAGCCCTCAAATCTCTTTCCAACCCCACAGAATTAAAAAAGTTATGTAGAAGAGGGAGAAAATTTCACAAAAAAATTATAATTGGTACAAACACAAAATAAGAATCACTTATCTATAATGTTTACAAATCATGTGCTTGGCAGTGTAAGGAAGGCAGGCAAAGAGAGCAAAGCAGAGCCAAGCAGAGCAAACAACCACAGGATTTGAAGATGAGGCCTCATTAATCTTAGTTCTGTTTATTTTATAGTGATTCCTTACTTCAATTCCTGATAGAAGATGAAAATTCTTTGAGGGGAAAAAAAAATCAAACATAACTTTGAAGCTCATTATGTTTTTACAGGTGTATAATGATTAAAAGTAAAATTTTAAACAGTTCATTATTTTAATTGCAGACGACACCAAGCTGGGCGGCAGTGTTGATCTGCCTGAGGGTAGGAAGGCTCTGCAGAGGGATCTGGACAGGCTGGATCGATGGGCCGAGGCCAATTATATGAGGTTCAACAAGGCCAAGTGCTGGGTCCTGCACTTGGGTCACAACAACCCCAGGCAACGCTACAGGCTTGGGGAAGAGTGGCTGGAAAGCTGCCCGGCGGAAAAGGACCTGGGGGTGCTGGTTGACAGCCGGCTGAACATGAGCCGGCAGTGTGCCCAGGTGGCCAAGAAGGCCAACGGCATCCTGGCCCGTGTCAGAAATAGTGTGGCCAGCAGGAGTAGGGAGGTGATGGTGCCCCTGTACTCGGCACTGGTGAGGCCGCACCTCGAATCCTGTGTTCAGTTTTGGGCCCCTCATTACAAGAAGGACATTGAGGTGCTGGAGCATGTCCAGAGAAGGGCAATGAAGCTGGTGAAGGGTCTGGAGAACAAGTCTTCTGAGCAGCGGCTGAGGGAGCTGGGGTTGTTTAGCCTGGAGAAGAGGAGGCTGAAGGGAGACCTTATCGCTCTCTACAACTACCTGAAAGGAGGTTGTAGTGAGGTGGGTGTTGGTCTCTTCTCCCAAGTAACCAGCGATAGGACGAGAGGAAATGGCCTCAAGTTGCGCCAGGGGAGGTTTAGATTGGATATTAGGAAAAATTTCTTCACCGAAAGGGTTGTCAAGCTACTGGAACAGGCTGCCCAGGGAAGTGGTGGAGTCACCACCACTGGAGACATTCAAAAAACTTGTAGATGTGGCACTTTGGGACATAGTGGTGCTGGGTTGATGGTTGGACTTGATGATCTTAAAGGTCTTTTCCTACCTTAATGATTCGATGATTCTATAATTCAAGAAAAGACTGTAAGCCAGTAATGACCACGGATAATGTTGAAATTTATATAAATACTTTGATCTTGTTTCTGTGGGTGATAATAGGATCAGCCCTGGTATTTGTTATAATTTAAAATAACTGATGCACAAAGAGTACCATTTTAACGACAAGAAGTTTCCCTAGGCTCACCATTTGAAAATGTCAATTCCTTAGTAAGAGTGTCAGTGTTATGTAGTTAACAGTGATGAATTTGGCTTTTTAGGAGCTATTTCAATTGCAGTTCAATTAGGTGATATATGTTAAAGAAGCTATTCCCAGGCAACATCATTTTAACAGACCAGCTGAAGGTGGTGGCACTTTTAACAGCTGTAGGCTTGCACATAGAACAATTTATTCAATTTCAGAGTTGTAGAACAATACATAACATATTAGCTGAAACACCCCAAAATAAACCTTGACACTTTATGCTGAAACAGAATTTAATGTTCTCATGCTATATTAAGCTCAAAGTCTAACAGGAGAAATTGTGTTTGTCTTTGTGAAGACAGAAACTACTGCAAAACCATCTTATTCTCTTCTGAGAAAGAAGTTATCTAACAAAACCATATGGGAAACTTTTTCTTGAGGTTTTGAAGTGTTTATTGTTACACTCACTGAAGCAATTCAAGTCTGCATTTGGAGATTGAGTAATTAAATTACGGATGGTTGGACAGGTTTGTTCCCCTACAGGCAAGGACTTACGTCCTGACTTTCACACACACACAATATTTGATAATTAAATCAGAGCATATTTCTTCGTACACAGTTCTTAAATTAATTATCATGTGTTTTTTAGAGATTTCTTCAACCATATAAAAACAAGGAGAATGGCATGTTAATTCATGAGTGAGTAAGTCATAATAAGCTGTATCCTTTTATTAGAGAATGGTTGCGTAGTATCTTTCCTTTGTAGCCTCTTTTGCAAGCTGGTCATCAAATATTCACAAAGAAATAACATAGATTAAAAAAAAGAAATTAACACAAAGTTAATTTGTGTTGAATGATGAGACCAAATTGAATTACATGTGTAAATATCTGAGATCTTATTACTCAATTCCTTCATATGACCCTGTCTTTCTATGCAGCTTTTAATTTCTATGCAGCTTTTAATTAAGTGATGTTAACAATCATTGCATTTGGTGGTTATATTTCAGACTAATTTATAAATTACTTTCTCTAAACTAGTTTTTTTTTTTGTTTCTCACTGATCTCCTAATAAGCTCTATACATTGTCTTTTTATATACATGTTCTTAAGGTTGGATGTCATTTTTCTGCAAGACCTCCCACAGACCTTTTTTTTAGTACTTAGACATTAAAATGATAGAGGTACTACTAAGGAGAATAAATGGATATCTTGTTTAATAGCTATCTTATTATGCACTAAAAATTTGTTATTTTTTCCTCATTTGTTTCTGTTAAAGCGTTTTTAAAACTCCTAGTAGAGCACCAGAAAATATAATTTTCAGATGGAATGGAAATGTTAGCAGTCCATTGGCCTCCACCATTTATATGTCGTACCACACCATGGCTCTGCACAAGCAAATGTGAATTTAATCAAGGTTCTCAATTTGAGGGCTGCAATGAGCTGTTTTCCCAGGAGTGTCCTGTTCCCCCACAATGGCATTCCTCAGTCCTCAGACTTAAAGGGCCTCAGGCCCTTTAATGAAAGGGCCTTTTGAAAGTCTTATCTTGACTTAAATGAACTTCGATTAGTAGTTCATGCTCTAATCTCTAATCATGCCAGCCTGTATGAAGAAGAGATAAAATATCCATCCCAAAATCATTTAGTAGGTCAGTAGGATGAACTACAGTAAACAAGCCAAAAAGTGCAAAATTCATATAATCGATTTTCCAGTAACCAAAAGATTTTTCTACTTCAGCCATTCATTCAATCTCTTTCTTTGTATTAGGGTATTCTCTTACCTACCTTGACAGTCAAATATTGCAATATTTGAAATATGGTTTTCTCACCAAAACAAGAAGTTACTGAAGCAGGATGAAAAACTAAGAGTTAAAAGCAATTATTCTTGCAACAATTGAAATGAAATTACAGGATTTATTGTTAGATTTAATATCTTCAGTAATGACATAGGTAGTGGGATTAAGTACAACCTCAGCAATTTTGCTGAAGACACCAAGCTGAGTGGTGCAGTTGATTCTCTGTCAGGAAGGAATGTCATCCAAAGGGACCTTGGCAGGCTTGAGGAATGGACCCATGTGAACCTCATGAAGTTCAACAAGGCCAAGTGTGAGGTCCTGCACCTGGGTCAGGGCAATCCCCAATATCAATACAGACTGAGTGTATGTGTGATGAATGGACTGAGAGCAGCCCTGAGAGAAGGATTCGGTGATATTGGTGGATGAAAAATTGGATATGAGCTGGCAATGTGTGCTTGCAGCCCAGAAAGCCAACCATATCCTGGGCCGCATAACAAGAAGTGTGGCCAGCAGGTTGAGGGAGGTGATTCTCCCTGCCTAGTCCACTCTCATGAGACTCCACCTGGAGTACTGCATCCAGCTGGGGGGTTCCCAACACAAGAAAAATATGGACCTGTTAGAGTGGGTCCAGAGGAAGGCCATGAAAGTGACTAGAGCATTGGAACACCTCTCCTACGAGGACAGGCTGAGAGAGTTGGGGTTGTTCAGCCTGGAGAAGAGAAGGCTCTGGGGATTGTTGTGGCCTTTCGATACTTAGAAGGGGGCTTATAATAAAGATGGAAAGAGATTTTTTCCAGGGCCCGTAGTGACAGGGCAAGGGATAACTCTTTTAAACTGACAGAGGTTAGATTTAGATGTCCCACCCCTGGAAGTGTTCAAGCTCAGGTTGTATAGAGCTTTGAGCAACCTGATCTATTAAAAGAAGCCCCTGCACATGGCAGGGAAATTGTACTAGATGATCTTTAAAGGTCCCTTCCAGCCCAAACTATTCTCTGGTTCTCTGATTCTCTGATTACTAAAGGAAAAGATAGCATATTGCAGAGATGTGATTGAGGAAAACATCATTCACTTGAAGTACCTCTAGAAATAAACTCCTTGCTTAATCTTAGTGATGAGGTGAAAGAAGCCGGAGCTTTTGGTAGCTGGAGATAGAGGCTAGAAAGAGGGAAATAATTAAGTAACAAACTAATTCCTCTTTTAAAAATTATTTTCTGAAATGGCTAATGTTAAAAACACAGATTGACAAATGGCATCATAGAATATATATGTTTTGTAATTTCTTATTGAAGGATAGTTTCTTATTGAAGGATAATTCTACAATAATTTATGGAAGAGAACTATTTATAGTACTGGGAATTGGGAAAAAAACCTTTCTCAGACTTAATTTTCTGTGCTTTAAAAAATACATTATTCATATTCTTTGTTTTAGCATACCTACTATCTCTTTGATGAAAGAGTGTAGTTCACTGAGCTTCACAGTGGTATAAAAGACATAAGGATGCTTTATCTGTTTGTGATTCTTTGTTGATTTTTGTTTGAAGTTAGTAAAACCTTTTGATATATTTGATGAGTTCTTGCTGTAAAATAGTACTAACAAAATAGGAGAAATAACAGTACTCGTTAAGTCTAGAAACTTCATTATACACTGTGACTCATCTATGCCCATGATATTGCAAGGCAGAAATAATATTTTTCTAATGTTTTATCTACCTTGTTTTTTAAATGTTTGTTACACACCATACTATCTAGCCAAAATATAACTAGAGTCAAATGACTAGGCTTTAAGGCATTTTCTTAATCCTCAGCTGAATAGTATGCCAGCCCTAACATAAAATACACCAGCCTAGAGGCTGCTGTAAGTTATATTAACTGCCACCAGTACAAAGAGACTTCTTCAGCATCTTGAAAATATAGGGAAACTCTAGTCACTCCCTCCCCATTGCCTGTAGGGCTACGTAAATCCTTGTTACCAAAAGATTACCCCTCTACAGATGACCTTTTGGTAGCCAGGTGTAATAGCATTAATACTATTTTAAATTGTGGGGAATAAGTTTTCCAATTTTTATTTTAGTAAAAAGTCCATTTCTATAAATATCATGAATATGGAGTTTTACAGAAGTAGAAAATACACCTATTTACCCAGAAAATTCCTGACAGCTTTAATGCTGATTATTTACTCTGACCGTAAGTGTACTGCCCCTATTAGCAAACTCAAATGCCACTTCTCATAGAAGATTACAACTAAAATAAGTTATGGCTAGAATGGTATCAGAAAACCCATCACTGCGGTCATGTGCTTTCTACCGTTATATTAGAAAGGTGAATTGTTTCTGAAAGTGCAAAACAGAGATAAGAAGATCTGTTAGCCATAGCTTTTATATAATTGCACTAAGGCAGGGATAAAGCAAAATGTTTAAGGTTTCTTGTTATGCCGTCCCTAATAAATATAGTGGTTGAAGTAAGGAAACAAATAATAGAAAAGGTGTATAAGACTAATATTATATTAAATATATTAGAGATATTTTCTAGATGAGAATTTATCTAAAATTATAATATGATTCTAAGATTTATCTCTTGATTGTATGCTGATCTTTTGTTCAGACTGTGGTAGTTAACAATATATATACCCTAGTTATGATGTAATTTAGCTATTTGAACCTTCTCATCTTTCTATTTTTATTTCTTTTCCTTCTATTTGAACTAATCAGTTAACTGGTGGACTATTTCTCTAGAACATATAACACATTCTAAAGAGGAGTATATAAATACATTACATTCCAAGAGGGAAGTCACAGATCACAAATCATAGGCACTCTGCAGTCAAGAAAAGACTTTACATAATTCAAAGGTTGTATTCTTTGTTCTTCACTGAAAGAATTATCTCTGTTCTGAAGAACACTCAAGAACATGATTTACTTAAAGCACTTCTTAAAGATAACAATGTGCTTGCATACTGCCCTGTATAAAATGTATTTAAGTATACATATGTAAGTGCTTTCCAGAATCAGGGCTTTAGGTTTATTGCTTTGTGGCACCTTCCTTACACCTACACAGCCAGAGGTAATGTAAATTGGTGTGAGAGGCTAAACTGTCAGAAAATTTTCCCATACATTTCCAATAAAAGAGACAACTGAAACAAAAATAATCTTGTGACATTGATATGATGGTTGCTGAAGCTTTTAGCATCTATAGGATTTTGCTATTTTACTGGGTTGTAATATAATGACTACCTTTGATTTTAAAAGGTGAAGAAATCCTTTGTAATAGTGCAGTAAAAATGTGTGTTATGTGTAAAATACTGTATCAGCCATCACAATGATATCTTAATGATAACCTCCATAGATTGTGAGGATATTTTTCATAGTCACTACATTAAATGGATGTATTACTGGTAATTAGGAGTGTTGTAACAGTAAGGCTTATTCACTGAACTACTTTTACTTTTTCTTTATCAGATGTGAAGCAAGGAAATGGACAAAGGTTCTTGTCTTCACAAAAGACATTTGTGTTCTTTATTATTTTTTTTCCTTTCATTGTCACTTGGACTTTTTATGTGGGCTATGATTGCTCTATCGGTCTCTCCTCCTTTCAAGTCTATAACATTCAGGTAGTATAACAAATAATGGATGTTTATATTTCATTTTGCTTCTTATTTTCCTTACAGGTGCTGGACTAAATAATGGCCAGTGGCATTCTGTATCCTTCTCTGCCAAAAGGAATCGTATCGGTGTAATAGTGGACAATGATGTGACCTCGTCTGCTCATGCCTCCATACCTCTGCAAATTTATTCAGGAGATGCTTTCTACTTTGGAGGTGAAATATGTTGTTTATTTATGCTGGCAATATCCCACAGTTCAACATCAATTTTTCCTCACATATCTAATCAAATGGCAAGAATTATTTGGCTTGCCTCAAGTCTTCTTTGCCTAGCTTGGATATCTCTCAAAGGATCTGGTTTTCAGGCACTGCTATGATGTTTTTAAGTTTGTGTTTTCTTAAAATTATATAAAGTTGGATAGAATAAATTACCACCCTAAAATCCTTGGTCACTTGTTAGAACATCATTTTCTGGTATCATGCTCTGATAATTGAATATAGTCTGCCTGACAATCAGACAGACACGCAAAGGTCTCTCTTGTACTCTTATTGTGCTACCATGTTAATTTTTTTGTGAGAATCTTCCACTGGGATGACTTCAAGTTTTCACCTTAAGTGAATGCTTACTTGTGCAAATATCCTCTTTACATGATACACACTCTTTATTTTTTTTTTTTACCACGGTGACACAACTTTCCTATGTTTGGAGAATATAACTTGTGCCTAAAAACTACGTTTAGATACCTTCATTTCCCTAGGAATATCGACAATTATCTGTCACCAAGTGGTTTTGTCATTAATCACATATATTGTTACTGATAGAACTGAGCAGGTTGTTATGTCTAGATCAGTTGGGAATGGGCTACATAATAGCAATGTTAAACAGCATCTAAATGCATTATTCAGCCTTAGCCTTCTGCTTCATCTCTTAGTAGCTTATGAATTCATGACTGAAATATTTATTAACAATTCTCAGATTTCTAAGAAAATTGAAAAATGCATACAAAACCCTAAACGACTATGGACCAAGTCATTGTCCACAGATCAGTTCCCTTAAAACAATAAGTTGTAAATAAATTTCATGCTCACAAGCAGATTGTAAATATAGGAACTGCTACAGGGGCATCCATGTGACTTTTCACATCTGGCATGTAGCTTTCTCTACTAAAGATACCCCTTGACCTGGTTGATAATCAGAGAAAGATACAGAATATTGGTCTTGAATAGCCAGAAAAGTTTTTTTTTTTTCTTCTATGTTGCTTCAGGTTCCTACATCTCTGATTAGGTGATTTGCACCACTGCAGGGTTGATGGCACAGGCGAACAGATCAGGAGGGATGTGGGCAATTGTGAAAACCAGCATATTCAATTAAGTTATACAAGGACATTTCAATTTATCCTTTGGGGGGGTGGAAGGGGCAAATTAACTCCAAGAACATTGAAAGTGCTAACTGCATATCCACCCCTCAGCTCCTCTGATTTCAGCTTTATTGCTGAAATCAGCAGCTCGTGCATGTTGTACAAACTTGGGGAAGACTAGTAGAAGGTTTCTGAATTTAGAAAGTTGTTTATTAAAGTTTTATGTTATGTACCACTGTCAAAATGCAGACAATGCATTCTGACTTTCTTTCTAAGTTTATATGAATATTTACAATGTTTCTGTATGCTGGTTGTTAAAACATGAATATTATCCTACCAGAAGAGGTGTCCTGGGGACATCGTGATTAGTTTTCTTGTTTTAATAAATATGAAGTATGCAAGAAATGTGTATACTTAGCTGGGAAAATGTGTAATAAACATGAAAATATTTTAGTGTTATGTCAGCACAATTTCTAGTCATGCTATCATCAAGGATATACTACCTCTCTCGGTTCTTGGAATAATAACTCATTGCAACTGTAAGGGCAAAAAGAGATTATTTAATATTGCAGTAACCACATAGGGTAAATTTCATTATTAAAGGATTTCTTCCTATCTTTAATAGCCAGCCCATAATTATAAGGAATCCCAATTTCATTAATATTAATGATGTTGCCTTTTCTCTAACAGAACTAGAAGACAACTTTTAAAAGACAGACACCAAGAAAAAAATCTGAGACAAAATTTTGTAGAATAGCTAAGTGTAAAAGCAATAAACTTTTCTGCCTTTTCTGGCCTTTTTTTTTTTTTTTTTTAATATGAAGTCCACTGGAAGCATTTCATTCTAAAATGAGTGTCAGATTTTTCACCAGAAATGACAGAATTTGTTTTACCATTTTATTATAGAATGCTGTAAAGAATGTGGTTAGACCTGTAATTGATTTGTCTATCTGCATGTGGTGCTGAAAAGTTACTGTGCTCCTAGTTGGACTTTTGCAAGTCCATGGATTTGTTGCTCTTAAAGCACTATATCAAGTAGATAATAAACATTTTCCTTTAGAAAGGTATTAACAGTTTTGAACAGTCTGGTTCCTCACCAGAGTAAAACACACTGAGAATTTATTTACTTATTTCATTTCAGTTTTAGTTCATTTTCTATTGTATGCTTCTTATAAACATATCTATACTATTTATGTTGTTGTACACTCATTTGAATAGATTTACTAGTTTCCACTGACATTTTGCTTTCCTGTATAGTAAACCTCTGCACTGTCTTTACAGGACTTCAGAATGTACCCATTAGCTCTGTGGAATAGAGAAGTGTCTTAAAAGTCACTGCTTCCTAACATCATGAAACAAGAAGGTCTTTGAATGCCGTGAACCAGAATGCAGTATTGTTTGACTAAGATCAAAGAACAGCCTTTGTGCATCATTCCAGAAGCAATACTACCCTTTAGAAGAAAGCCAAAGAAAAAGACATTTAGGCATACTTTGTCATGCAGTGTTCAGCTGCCGCTGGGAAAAACTGCTCAATGGTCATGGTTTAAAACAAATCAGGATCAAAGCAATTTGTTGATTTATTAACAATATTTAATTAATTGGCAATCAGTGAACAAGACATTTCAGGATCGGTAACACAATAGACAAACCACAATATTAGATACTTACAGAATCTTATTCATAGGTTGGGTAGGACATCCAGACACTGTCTAGTCCAACCCTCTGTTCTAAACAAGTCTAATTAGATCAGGATGTACAGGGCTGTGACCACTCAAACCCTGAACAGCTCAAGGATGGAAATCTCATAACTCTTCTGGGAGAACTGTTCTCATATTGACCACCCTCATGATGAAAACAGTTGTTGCTTATGTCTGATCAGAATTTGCGATTTTTTACTTTTGTCCTTTGCCTCTTGTCCCACCACTCTGCAATTCTGGAAAAAGTCTGGCTCCATCTTCTCTGTATCGTCTCATCAGATAGCTTTATTTTCTCTTCTTAAGACTGAATAGGCCCAGCCCTTTCAGCCTCTCCTCATACACCCTGTGCATTAAGCTCCCCGACCATCTTGGAGGCCTCTGCTGGACTCACTCCAGGATGTTGATGTCTTTCCTATACTGGGGAGTCGCCGTGGTTTAACCCGGCAGGCAACCAAACACCGCACAGCCGCTCGCTCACTCCCCAGTCCCACAGTGGGATGGGGGAAAGAATCAGAAAAAAGCAGTAAAATTTGTGGATTGAGATTAAGACAGTTAATAGAACAGAAAAGGAAGGGAAATTATTAWTAATAATAATAATAATAATAATAATAATAATAATATACAAAATAAGTGATGCACAATGCAATTGCTCACCACCTGCGGACCGATGCCCAGCCAGTCCCCGAGCAGCAGTCGCTGCTCCCCAGCCAACTCCCCCCAGTTTATACACTGAACATGATGTCATACGGTATGGAATACCCTGTTGGCCAGTTTGGGTCATCAGTCCTGGCTATGCTCCCTCCCAGCTTCTTGTGCACCTGGCAGAACATGGGAAGCTGAAAAGTCCTTGACTAGTGTAAACACTACTTAGCAACAACTAAACCATCAGTGTCTTATCAACATTATTCTCATACTAAATCCAAAACACAGCACTATACCAGCTACTAGGAAGAAAATCAACTCCATCCCAGCCAAAACCAGGACAGGAGTTGAGAACTACGGCACTCCAGATGTGGTCTCACAAGTGCTACATAGAGGGATGCACCATTTCCCCAGATCTGCTGGCTGTCCTCTTGATAATACAGCCCAGAATGCCATTGGCCGCCTGTGCTGCAAGGGCACATTCCTGGCTCATGGTCCACCTGTTGGCCATCGGGACCCCAGGCCTTTCTCTATGGATCTAAGCAGTTATCCTTCAGCTTGGATAGTTGCATGGACTTGTTCTATCTCAGATTAAAGATCTTAAACATGTTCTTACTGAACTTCATGGCATTCCTGTCAGCTTATTTCTCCAGCCTGCCCAGGTCCCTCTGAGTTGCAACCCTGCCCTCCGACATATGAGCCCTGCCCCCAATTTGGTATCAGTCACAGGCTTGCTGAAAGTGCACTCTGTCTTGTCATCCAGGTCATTAATGAAAACATTAAACATCATAGCTCTCAGTACTGATCTCTGGAGGACCCTCTGTTCACTGACCATCAGCTGGACTTTGCATCATCAATTGTCCACTTATCCCACCCACATCTCATCAGTYTGGTGAGAGGTGAAAACAGAAAACTGTTAGGGGCTTTGCTAAGGTCAATGTATGCAATGCTCACTGCTCTCCTTTTGTCCACAGTGCCCATCACCTCAGCAAAGAAAACAAAGAGCTTGGTCAGGGATGATTTAGCTTTGAAGCTATTTATACAGTTACCTTCTTGTCCTTCACATGTTTAGAAATGGCTTCTAAGAAGATTTGCTCCATGAACTTGCCAGGGACTGCAGTAAGGCTGACTGGCCTCTAGTTTCCTGTGCCCTCCTTCCTGCTTTTCTTGAAGATGGGTGTAACATCTGCCTTTTCTAGTCAAGAAGCTCACCAAATTGCCAAGACCTTTTGAGGATTCAAATTATAATGGCTTCATAATTGCAATGGCAATTGTTGCAATGACATTGGCCAGCTCCTGCAGCATCCTCAGGTGCCCCTTGGACTCTTTCTTCCTTTATTGAGGGCACTGATTCCCTTCTTCATACTCTGCTACAGCATGGGAAGCCTAAGGATTAGTTTTACCAGGGAAGACTGAAGAAAAAAGGCCTTGCACAAACCAGTTCTTCCCAGGACCCTTGTCACTAGGTCCCCTGCCCCATGAAGTAGTGCACCCATAGCTCTAGTCTCCTTAGCCTTCTTTTTGTTACTGTTGTACCTATAGAAACCTTCTTGTTACACTTCACCTTCCTTGATAATTTTAACTCCACCTGAGGTCTGGATTTCTTAACTGCATTCCTAGACATGCAGGTAATGTCTTTGTATTCACCTCCAAATTGCATGTCCCTGCTTCCACCTTTTTTGTACCTTGTGTGTTTGTACTCACTCAGGAGCTCCATGTTTATGTTTGCAGGTCTTTTGCCACACTTGCTTAACTATTTTGATATCACTATGGACTTTTCTTATGCTCCAAAGAGATTTTTTTTGAAAGATACCCAGCTCTTTTGCTCTCCAAGGCAATTTCCAACGGGATCCTCAAAACAGGTCCTGAACAGACTAACATTGGCTTTTCTGAAGTCCAGGGTTGTAATTCTGCTTTTTTTCTTGCTCTCTTCTCTGTGGATCATAAGCTCCACAGATTCATGTTTGCTGTAACGAAAACAGTCCTTGACCTTCACATTTTCAACCTTCCTTGTCTACGAGTAGCAGATCCAACAGAGCATCTCTCCTAGTTGAGTCATTGATGACCTGCATGAAGAAATTGCCTTCAGTACTTTCCAGAATCTTCTGAACTGCTTGATAAATTAAAATCACTGTACTTAGTAACTAATTTTTGTCTTATTTGACTTCAGTTGTGACTTAAAACTTGTCCAGATCATGTGCACCTTGTATTGTAACCTAACATTTTGTGACTGAGGTCAGTCAGTCAGTCAGTCTGTTCACATCTTGATTCCATTCATGGTTTTGGAACTGCTGCTTGGGTTATCCTTTACCCAAATTTTTAGTGATACTTTTGCATATGCTTTAAAAACAGTAAGACTGCACAGAAGTATTTCTTTACAGTTGCATGACCATGCCTATTCAGAAGAGCTTCTGGCTAAAGTCTTCCACTCACAAAGTTTACAACACCTGGAGATTATCAAAGTTCAGTCTACTTTTGGAATATATAAATTTTTCAATAAAATATTTTTTTTCAGCTCCAGGTTTTATGCTTCTTTCAGGCTGCCCTAGCAGTGGAAACATTTCTGAATGTAATACCTCATTTGGTGGCTTTCAAGGATGCATGCGACTCATTTCCATTGGTAACAAAGCAGTGGATATGATCTCAGTTCAGCAAAATGTTTTTGGCAATTTCAGTGACCTTCAGATAGATTTATGTGGCATTATAGACAGGTAAGAAAATAATATTTACTCATTTATTTATTTATTTGAATGTTTTGTTTCCAGTACTGACTTGATGACAAAGAAAAGAACGCTTACAAAATGGCATGCTGCTTCTTTTGTGAGAATTCAAGTCTAGAATAAATGCAGTATACATAGCACAGCAATTAGATTTCCATGGACTGAAAATAAAATTAGAGTAACTGGGGTTAACCTTATTTGATGATTCTGACAGATTTTAAATATCTTATTTTCTTTTCAAGTAAAGCTATAGACACAAACCCCTCTTGTGACGTGTAGTCCCATTCACCCTTTGAAATGCTATGTTCTTTACAAGTTATTGCTGCTTCCTGTATTCTACCCAACCAGAAACACAGTAGACAGTATTCATCCCAGTGAGTGAGCAATCTTTTTTAGGCTATGGTCAGAACTAATCTCGCAACTTGCAATAGATGGTATTAGCATCTATCTAAAAGAGAGTGACTAGTTGAAGTGGCTCCCTCTGCATGGAGGAAAGACTATATACCTTCCCTGAAATAGATCGAAATGCTTGACGAAAAGGCATTGCTCGAGTTCAGTGTGGAGAAGGCAGAGGATGAGCAAAAAGGGCTGTTGCAGAACGGCAGAGGCTGCTGAGAAGAGAGGGAGCAGGCACACAAACGGGCAACGGAGGGAGAAGTTTTCTGCTGTAGACTCAGGAGAATGCAATCACAGGCATCTGTGCAAAGTCTGCTGTAATCCAGAAATGGTTGCCTTGGACCAAGCTGAAGGGCTGTACTAAAATGATGCAACAGGCAGGGGAAAGATGTGCTTGCAAATACTTCTCCCCACCCCCTAAATTTCTAGTCCTCAAAAGTTGCCTTTTGATCTAAAAAAGTCCGGTCTTTGAATTATAAGACATAGGAAAATTGCTGTCTTTGCGGAGAGCAATGCAGGCAGAGATGTGCTTCAAGACCACAGCCAATTTCAGGGTTACATAGATGTATTTCTGTGACCTGCTTTCCATTCATAGCGATAACACAGTGTATATCTATCCAGGTTATTATTTTGAAGAAAGTCACAATGACTTCTAGATCAAAGACAAAAATAATACTAGTTCTTTACCAAACTGTTCATAAAAGTTTATGGAGAGAAACCTCCAAAAGGAGGCTAAAAAATCTGCCTACAACGTGATCCTTTCAATTAGGTTTTAATGTGTATTCTCCCTAATCTTTCTACATCTATCATATTTTAAGAACATATACAGTTGCATATATATCATTCTTTGTGTTAATTTATCCCTTACTGAGTTAGTCCTGACTTTGCAGTAGGCAGTAAGCGTGATAGACATATGACAAAACAGAGTTCGGCCTCAGTCGAAACTTTACCTTATAACTTGTTAGGGATTTCTGTTTGGGATGCAGCACACATTTATGTTTCTTTTTAGCTTTCCTGCAACCTACTCTTTTCAACTTATTTTCTCACTTTTCAAACTTCTTTCACCATCTCCTTCTTCTCCTCTCTGATAGACCTGATGACACTTTTTTCCAGCTTCTAAAGCACTGTACCAGTGCTGGTTTTTTCCAACTCTGGAACTGAACTTACTCCACTTCCATTACACTGCTTGATTCTTTTGCTTGTAGTACAGAGAGAGAATCAGGAACAGAATCAGTTCAAAAGAATGTAATGTGGGGATCTACATATTCTTTAGTCAAACACATTAAAGGAGATCTAAGCAAGATTATGAGAGGAAAATATCACCAAATTGGCTCATAATATAATTGATATTAATTTCTGTCTCTGATTTACCATGGATTTTTTGACGTACAGTGTAACTGGAGACGTCTCCAAATGCTCATTTCAGATCTGTGGTTTAGGAACCATCTCTTCCTCCATGAACGCAGAGAGGTTTTGTCTAAATTTTTAAAGGAAGATGATACATATTTACGTGTAGTGATTCCAGTTCCTTTTAGCTTTTGAATGGCCATAGTATGTAAGTGTGTACATATGGGTTTTTAAAAAGAAGTTTGTGTGTATAAATATATACAGTCACTCTGTGAATCTCAGCATATAGAAATCCAGCATTGTTTACATTATTCCAAATGTCATAACATTTGCCTCTTATTCAATGTAAGTTCAGTTAATTCAGAACTGCACCCTACCCTTTTGATTGCTTTTTTGTTGCTTTTAAGCACTGTATCAAAGGGGTTAGATTTATAGATAGCCCTTCCCCATGTTCTTATCTTGCTGAATTTTTATAGAATATGAAAATAGTTACCATCCTTATTTTATGTCAATACCACTGTCATCTGGTGGGTTGGTTTTTTTTCATTATGGACTTGTGTAAGCCACTTAAACTTCCCAGCCACAGTCTTTTTCAAAGTGTTTTTATTATTTTCTGACACTGTATCAACTATTTTTTTTTTCTAGTTTATGTTACTCTTATAGTTCATCAACATTGTATGTGGTTTCCCATGATGAATGATACCAAAGAAAAAAAAAAGTCTTTATGGAAGGTTTTTAGTTGGTTGATTTTGTTTTCCCTAAAATTTGCTAATGTTAATTCATGTTGCCTTATATCTTGACAATTGTACCTTTCTTGCACTAGCTCTGCCAGGTTTAGTTTTCAGCTCTCAGCATGCTTACCATATGTTTTCCTAAGTTATCAAAATAGAAATTTAATCCACCCATTTTCATCAATTTCATTACACTCATTATCTTTTATTTCAAACTAGACTGTTTTTAAAAAGCCTTCCTGGTCTTGTGCTAACTTGCTCCAGGGACTGTTTCTTTCCTGTTTCCTCACACAGTCCCATTCCATTTGATATCTGCAGCTCATCATCTGGAACAAACTTCATGTTTCTCTTTATCAAACTAATTCTACATCTCACCATAAATCCCAGTCGATAAGATACATTCTTCTTTGCCAACATCAAAATTGCTTACATGTATTAAACAATTTCTAATAGGTAGCTTGTATCATCTTGTGCACGATACCATTTGAGAGAAAATATTTCCTTCCGACAATGATTGCTACATGTCTTTGGTTGCCCTAAGCTAAAGTAATCAGCATTTTTGTCCCTGTGCTCCCAATGGTAGATATCGCCCCTAGAGCTGAGGGCAAACAAACCACTTCTTTGTCTTTGGGTCTTTATGGGAGTCCAAATCCAAATAGTGAAGCATGACCCAAATTCTGGAGTTATTGATAGCTTTTGTAGTAGAAACATTGGACAATTAAATGTAATATTTTTACACATTTAAAGTGTATGAACACAAATAAAAATTACCATTTGCATAGTGATCTGAATTTATGTGCAATAGTAAATAAACTGAAAATAATTCTATTGAGTCCATTCTTTATCTCATATATAAATACATATTTAACATATATAGAGTATTCTTCACTTTATCAGATTTACAATCCTCATTGACAGATGGTTAGTTAATCATTCATTTATTTGTTGGGATATAATTTATTAACTTGTTCTTAGAATCATAGAATCATAGAATCATTAAGGTTGGAAAAGACCTCTAAGATCATTGTGTCCAACCATCAACCCAGTACCAATGCCCACTAAACCATGTCCCGAAGTGCCACATCCACACGTTTTTTGAATACCTCCAGTGATGGTGACTCCACCACTTCCCTGGGCAGCCTGTTCCAATGCCTGACTACCCATTCAGTGAAGAAATTTTTCCTAATATCCAATCTAAACCTCCCCTGGCGCAACTTGAGGCCATTTCCTCTCGTCCTGTCACTTGTTACTTGGGAGAAGAGACCAACACCCGCCTTTCTACAGCCTCCTTTCAGGTAGTTGTAGAGAGCAATAAGGTCTCCCCTCAGCCTCCTCTTCTCCAGGCTAAACAACCCCAGCTCCCTCAGACGCTCCTCAGAAGACTTGTTCTCCAGACCCTTCACCAGCTTTGTTGCCCTTCTCTGGACATGCTCCAGAACGTCAATGTCCTTCTTGTAGTGAGGGGCCCAAAACTGAACACAGGATTCGAGGAGCAGCCTCACTAGTGCCGAGTACAGGGGCATGATCACCTCCCTCCGCCTACTGGCCACACTATTCCTGATACAGGCCAGGATGTCGTTGGCCTTCTTGACCACCTGGGCACATTGCCGGCTCATGTTCAGCCGGCCGTCGACCAGCACCCCCAGGTCCTTTTCCACCGGGCAGCTTTCCAGCCACTCTTCCCCAAGCCTGTAAAGTTGCCYSRGGTTGTTGTGACCCAAGTGCAGGACCCGGCACTTGGTCTTGTTGAACGTCATGCAACTGGCCTCGGCCCATCGACCCAGCCTGTCCAGATCCCTCTGCAGAGCCTTCCTACCCTCAGGCAGATCAACGCTACCGCCCAGCTTGCTGTTGTCCGCGAACTTACTGAGGGTGCCCTCGATCCCCTCATCCAGATCATTGATAAAGATATTAAACAAGACCGGCCCCAAAACTGAGCCCTGGGGAACACCGCTCGTGACCGGCTGCCAACCGGATTTGACTCCATTCACCACAACTCTCTGGGCTAGGCCGTCCAGCCAGTTTTTTACCCAGCGAAGAGTACACCCATCCAAGCCATGAGCCACCAGCTTCTCCAGGAGAGTGCTGTGGGAGACAGTGTCAAAGGCTTTGCTGAAGTCCAGGTAAACCACATCCACAGCCTTCCCCTCATCCACTAGATGGGTCACCCGGTCGTAGAAGGAGATCAGGTTGGTCAAGCAGGACCTGCCTTTCATGAACCCATGCTGGCTGGGTCTGATCCCCTGGTTGTGCCACACCTGCCTCGTGAGCGCCCTCAAGATGAACCACTCCATGATCTCCCCTGGCACCGAGGTCAGGCTGACAGGCCTGTAGTTCCCCGGATCCTCCTTCCAGCCCTTCTTGTAGATGGGCGTCACATTGGGACGCCTCCAGTCATCTGGGACCTCCCCCGTTAACCAGGACCGGTGATAAATGATGGAGAGCGGCTTGGCAAGCTCCTCCGCCAGCTCCCTCAGYACTCTMRGGTGGATCCCATCCGGCCCCATAGACTTGTGAGTGTCCAGCTGGCGTAGCAGGTCATTAACCTCTTCCTCTTCGATTATGGGGRGTTTACTCTGCTCCCCATCCCCATCTTCCAGCTCAGGGGGGTGAATACCCAGAGGATAACCGGTCTGAATATTAAAGACTGAGGCAAAGAAGGCATTAAGTACCTCAGCCTTCTCCTCATCCTCACTGGCAATGTTCCCCCCGGCATCCAATAAGGGAGGGAGATTCTCCTTGGCCCTCTTTTTGTTGTTAACATATTTGTAAAAACATTTTTTGTTGTCCCTGACGACAGTGGCCAGATTGAGTTCTAGCTGGGCTTTTGCCTTCCTAATTCCCTCTCTGCACGACCTGAGGAGATCCCTGTACTCTTCCTGAGTCGCCCGCCCCTCCTTCCAACAGCGATAGACTCTCCCTTTTCCCCTGAGTCCCAGCAAAAGCTCCCTGTTCAGCCAGGCCGGTCGTCTTCCCCGCCAGCTCTTCTTGCAGCACATGGGGACAGCCCGCTCCTGTGCCTTTAAGACTTCCTCCCTGAAGAACTTCCAGCCTTCCTGGGCCCCTTTGCCATTCAGGACCGCTTCCCAAGGGACTCTTCTTCTTTTTAAAAAAAAAAATTCCCTACCATTTTCCTATTTTCTATTTTCTCAGTTCCATAAAATTTCCGGTTCCTTCTCCTATGCTTAAATTATTATGACTCTTTCCAGTCATTGCTCTTCCCATGCTCCTTCATTTAACTTTTTCATTGTATATCTTTATATCATTCCATTGCTCATACACCTTTTGAGCATGCAAATAATTATTTTCATATATTTCTCCTTAATATCCTTTCTCTCAGCTCCTTTATCAATATATATTGGTTTAATAACTACTATTTATACATAAACCATAGACAAAATAACTTTAAAGGACACAGTGTCATTCTAAATGCCTTACAGAGTTAGCACATTTAGTCTCTGAGGAAAGAGTACCAGATGAATCTGTCATAATTACATCAAGCCCTACATAGAAACATACGATTGCCTACCAGGAGTTATTGCCTTTGGTGTCCTGGCAGCATGTGTTGTACAAAAAACAGAACAAATGGTTTTATATATAAAAAAGAAAGACACTGTCACTGGGATAGTTTTCAAATATTTTTCTCTCTCTCTTTTTTTTTTTTTTTTAATGAAAACTGAAGAAAGAAAAATAATGAAAATTGCAGCAATTAGTTATTCTTTTCAAAATATCTTTTAGCCATAGTTTGGAACTATGATAAGCAGATAGTGCGTGAAAAGTGTATTTAGGAGATAATTGGCATACGAAGTTCTTATTTTTTCCTTCTTTATCAAAAGTATATTCATGTTCTGGATCAGTGTTCTCCTCTGAATATTAGCTTATGATGCTGTCTTGGTTTTAATTCATAGATCATTTTCAGATGTCATACACTTAAAAGCATATGATCAAGAAATATGTGGTAAATGCTTAATCGTCTGGGTTTTTTCTGGTTTAAGCAGACATGGTGATGAATGCAAAAATTACCTTTTACAGATGAAGTATTAGAAAAACTTTTTCTAATATTAGAAATATTTTTGTTAGAAGATAAGTTTCCTCAGAGAAAGCACTGGTCTAAATCTTGCTTTGGGTAGGATCGCAGCATTTAATGTAATTATAGCTTCACTTTGATGTAGCTAGTGGCTACTTTCTATTATACATTCTGAAAAAGAGGGAAGATGTAAAATTTAATGTTAAAAGATTTAAATTATACTCTAAATTGCTTTCACTTCTATTAAAGTTGGTTCAAGCATCATCAGTTTCATCTAAGCTTTTAATCTTGTGGACACTATTAGGAAGATTAATTAATATGGACAGGGACTCAATACAAGTAAAGACCACGTAAATCACTTACAATTTTGGGATAATGATGTCTTTATCAAAAAGGAATAAGACAAGAAAAACTATGACTGAAATACATGCAAGCAGAGCAGCTGTCAGAGGATGCACTGAAAGTCCTGAATGGCAGTTATGTAAGAGGAGATATGTATTTATAATAACTGATGAGTAGTCATACCGGTAGAAAGCAAAATTAAGCATTCATCCTAAGAATTATTACTATGCACATTCATGCAATTCGTTCAAACAAAGTATATAATATCAAAGTAATTGTAAGCCCGGTGCCTAGACTTCGTTTTTATGTTCCAAACCAGAGCTCATTGAGAAATATATCGTCTACAGACTTGTCTTAGAAATACATTCTATGAGTGAGATAATAGATACAAGATCAGATCTTTCACTGGCAAAAATGTCACTTATTTCCTTGAAAATGGGTGACCTATATCACTTTACTTACTTTACCTACACTTTACCTGCTACTTTTTTTTTTTTCTTTCCTTTTCTGACAAAATCTCTGCTTGTCCTTGTTTATAAACATGAAAGGAAGGTAAAATTATTTGAGAGTCAGGAGGAGTGAATGTACAAAGGCCCTGAACTATTCATAGGGCAGATATGTGAACTGCTGGACTGTCTACAATCCTAATTTAATACCCTCCTAAGATTTCTTGAATTAATTAAAAGGTATTTTAAGATCCTGTGAATATTAGTGGACCTGTTCTCTTTTTTCTTTGGTTAATGTCAACATTAAAGCCTTTTTATACTTTCTGGGCTGTATCATACACACAGGATTATACACATACACTCAGTGCAATTAGACTGTTAACTAATTTCTGAGGTGAAAAGCTAGTAAATAATTTATTAAAGTGTGCCATTCTATTTCAACATATTTTCAGTGGTGTTTATAAAAGAGATAGATTTTCTTGTTTTTTATCTTATGCAATATTTTATACTTAGGTATAGTGTTGCAGTCTTAACCATTAAGCAGTTGCAGGCAAATTTACTTTGCAGTGAGCCATTGTAAATCCAGAAGAAAGCCATGAAAATTCTTCAGGTTTCTACTCACATCACCAGAATGAAAACTGGCTTTATTGGTAGTTACTTCTTGTCATGGAACTGACGTACTTAATATTTTACTCTTTCTAGAATAGGAAGTAACCATGATTTTAGGATAAGAAATAGCTCTCAGGTACTATGGTCAGTTTTCTTTGTTACTTGATTTTTTAAAAAATTTCTATTATTTTTAGAAGAATAGAAATAAATCTGTTGTGTTGCTGCTTTGTTGTGACACATCTTGTTGAAAAAATCCTATAAGTTGCAAAACTTGCCAGTGAATTATCAGCATGTAAATCTTTCATTGGTTTATCAACGTGTATTGAATTGCAGACAGTTGAATGGGCATAAGTAACAATTATGCATCTTACATTTTATTTCTGTTCTCACAGGCTTATTGCATAATTAATATATTTATTATAGGCAATAGGAATAGTGGGGAAGATGAAGGGAAATTCTCTTAATTTTCTAGTAATTATATTGGCATTTCCGCCAATGAGCTTGAAAACTTCCTTCATGTTATTCTACTTCTTTTCCATGATTTTGCATCCCTTGATAAGTACAAGTGACATGTAAATGAAGGGAAGGGAAAAGAGAGTGAAAATGCTCTTTGTTTTTCATTTTAGGTGTTTGCCTAATTACTGTGAACATGGTGGTGAATGCTCACAGTCCTGGAACAGCTTCTACTGCAACTGTGCCAATACTGGTTACAAAGGAGCTACTTGCCACTATCGTAAGTCTAAGATGTTTTCTGACTATGCTTTTATTTCCAATAGAATTTTTTCACCACAAAAATATAAATTTTTATTGATCGTTGATATTAGATGATTTTTCAGTCATGTAAATATTCCTAAGTTGGTTCAAGGAAAGGCCTTGAGAATTCAAAATGTGTAGCAGGAAAAACTCATTGAAAGTTCTAATGTTTATCTGTTTCTGTTTCACATTTTTTATAATTTACACAAGATGGTCAGTAATATCCTCTTCCATCCATATAATTCCACTTTCTGATTCAGCAAATAATTTAGAAATGTGTTTAATTCATCTTTATTCATCACAACAATGAATATTAATTTTTTCTGAGACAATGAGGCTACATCCATGTACAAAGGTAATCACATGCTAAACCCTAAACACGTGTTTATGCAGTTTGCTGAATCAGGGAATAGGTTAGGAGAAATTAAAAAAAAAATAATTGAAAGTAAACTAACTAATTTCACAGGAGATGCTTGTACTGCTTTAAGCATGTTCTGGGAAGTAGAATAAATTGTTACTCTGGCCTTCATTATATGTTTCTAATAAGTAGAAATCCTTATGAAACTTTACAGATAATTTTAAAAAATTCCAAAGACTGCCTTATAGATTGTCCTTATAAAATCTATACAATCTTTGTTGGCAGATTTTATGAAAAGAACGTATGTCTACACACATGGGATTTTTTGAGAAATCACTGATTTTAAAAAACTGCCTATTAAATCTCGCTTGTACAGAGTCAACAACAGTGATGACTTTTCCTGCAATGCCTTAATTGTAAAGAATACAGTGACATAAATAACAATTTTAAGAAAATTTTTGTAACAAAGAAAGGATGCCAATAGTACAGATGTTTTTCAATACCACAGTGTATAATATAAAACTATGACAAGCCCAAAGTGATGATAAAGGTGATTTGATTCATTATAATTTGAAAAATCATATGTTGAATCAACTGATGATGTCTATGAGGACAGATGGAGGCCATGGTTTCCTAATCATTAGGACTCCGTGAGAAATGTAATAATATGATAAGAGTTATTGAATTCTTATTCATTGTCAAAAATACATATAAAAGCCTTCTGGGATGTTTGTTTATGATTAATAAAAAGCCGTATCTGTGACTCTTGGTACTTGATTTCAGTGATTTTAATAATGATTTCAAGTCAAGAAGCCAGGATAATTTTTGGCCATGTTATTACACTTCTGTGTAATTTCAAAAGAAAAAAATGCCCCTTGAATTCTCAGAGAAACATTCTTTTTGTAATAAACCTAGAAATAAGTTAATGATCTCAAAATATTAGTATACAAACTGCCATGTTCATAAAAAAAATTAAAGAATAATTGAATCTCTTTTGTCATGTTTAAAGTTAACTAAAACTATTTACTCTAAGGAACCATAAAATTCCATTTGAAAATTACATAAGTTGTGCATTCTGCATATTTCATAGAATAAGCTATCTGAATGAATTTTTTGTCTTTTTGATAGGTGTTGTCATACAATGTCAGTAACCATCAGGCAAAAAGTACAGAGATCACACTCTTCCAAAAACTAGCTTCTTTTTAAAAAATGGTACATCTTTTGGATTACTGTGCTAGTATTTTGTAGCTTTTTCAAAAAAAAATAAATAAACGGAATTTATATAGATCAAAATCTTCTAGACTGTTAATAATCTTTATGGAGTTATGTTTTTATATGTAGAGCACTCATAACTATTTTTTTAATATAATGGCTCTTTCTCTTTGACAGAGTGTTTTCAAGTTTTGATAACTGATAGAGCACACAGTCTAAATTTGAAAAGAAGACCAGAACAGTGTGACTCCTTGGTAGCAGTATAATGGTTAAAGGAGAAGTTAGGCTAATGTGGTCTAGCTGTAGCATTATTATCAGTGGTTCCTGTCTGTTTAAGTACAGAGGTGGACTCATAAGTCCTTCTTCTCAGGATTTTGATCGTAAAGCAGTCATC
This sequence comes from Oceanodroma leucorhoa, assembly GCA_030449065.1. Lineage (NCBI taxonomy): Eukaryota > Metazoa > Chordata > Aves > Procellariiformes > Oceanodroma > Oceanodroma leucorhoa. The sequence continues at coordinate 2,774,032 of JASVER010000103.1, read as the reverse complement.
ACAGATTTTTCTTTAGGCCTTGACTGATATAAAGTATATGTGACATGGGACTAAGAAGCTGTCATTTTGTCTTGCTTATTTAGTGCTTTTACTGCAGTCTCTGACAAGTAATTTGCCCTTCTATTTAAAAAGGGAAGAAAATAGGAAGTGTGAAAGCCAAAAAATGCCAGGAGACAATCGGAACACCTAGAAACACTGCCTACCTTCTATTGTATGTAATAGCAACAACAACAACAACAATCTGATTTGGTTGAAGTAGTTTGTGTTTGTTTCCTCTAAATCTGATTACCAGGGTCTAAGTAATACCCTTGGCATTCACATTACTTGCCAGTTTTCACAACCCACATTTACTCACCCACATTTCACGGTTTCCTCCCTGAACATTCCAGTTTGAAATATGGAAGAAAATGCTTGAAAATGCCCCTTGTGATCTCCTCAATAAATAAAAACAAGTGTGCTTTACAAATTCAAATGAAAGTATAGTTCTGATTATGTGATTTCTTCTGTATTCTTTAGCAGTGAACACACACAACTTCTTTTCCCCATTGACAGGCTCCACGCACTTTTTTTTTTATTCCCTGAATCAAATGTAAAACTATGCCACTACATTTGTGATGGAATGTGTTCTTTTACAGCCATCTATGAGCAATCATGTGAAGCCTATAAGCACAGAGGGAACACTTCAGGCTTTTACAATATTGATTCGGATGGAAGTGGCCCCGTGGGACCGTTTCTTGTATACTGTAATATGACAGGTGAGGTGATAAACTTCCTTAACTCACAGCTGGATCTGTATGCATGCTCATTATATTGAAACATGAGTTACCAAATAAGAAGCCTCTGTAGCTTCTAAGTTTAATGTATACATGCACAACAAAATAAAGGTGACTCCTTAGCTCAGAATACTGGGCAAAGAATTAGGCAGAGAAATTAGAATAATAACAGGATTCAGGCTGTGAAGCTCACACTGCATTCCGGCAGTGCTTTGCATAAATGGAACATGTGTTCCATATGCAGACAATGTCAGACTAGTTCATTTTTGGGGAGCAGCTTTGTTCTCATTGAAGTTACAGCCTCTTGAGGACATTTAAGGAAATGAGAAATAAGTTACATTTTATGAGAAAAATTGCTGATTTTTCCCAGTAGCCTTCTGAAAAATTATAATTTAGAACTGGTCTTTGTTATGAGGAATGTAGACATTAAGCTTCATTTTTCAAACTGCAAGTAGATCTTTTGGAGAATGCAGTGCGACTTTGGCAGCCTCACTTTCAGGCATCCTGCCTCCTTTTCTGCACCCAGTTCTTTGAATGTGACAATTTATATCACTAGAAGTTTTAGATATTGGTTTGTTGTCAGTCTGCTTTTTAACAGATCAGTTGATGTTGTCTATGTATGCCTATTGGTATACATCCTTTCAATGAAGCTTACATTTAAGTGGCTTTTTGAAATTTATTATTGTTTTATTTGTGGCTGTTTCCTTTTCTTTTTACTTATCTTCTATTTATTTGAATTGCTTTCCAGTCAAAATGATAGAAACACTTTATTGGTTTATGTGACAAAAATACATTTTTACACAGTTATAACTGTTTAAAAAGCTACATGAATAAGCTATAGTTGAATTTGGTCTAGGTATGTCCTAAGTGTTGAGAACTTGACTTAGAAACCTTATCATAAGCTTTTGATGTTGATTTGTAAACAATTTGTGGTCACGTCTATTTCTTGAGAAACTGACAGGACCCTGTCTGCCAGTGGCATTGGTTGATTTTCACAGTGATCCAAAGAATATTTACTATACTTGTTGAAATAATAGAATTCTCATAATTTCAATCAGTTTGTGCAATTTAACTAGTCTCACCATATCAGATCCTGACTTTGACTTCTACAGTGAACTGTGCTAGCTCATGGTGGGCACACTTCAGATTGGCACAGGCCCTTAAAAAGAAATATCCTAGTGTCCTATGAGACTAAAAGAGACCAAAGAATCATGGCAGAAAAGATGACAATTTTTTTAAGTGGATATAACCCTCCAAGGTACAGTGTAGCGTCTGATTTATCCTTGTGTGTCCATGAACAGCTGTTACTGTTTTCCTCAGTCACTCCTTATCCACCACATTAAGCAAACCTCATTGATCAGTTCTTCATCTAGAGATGCAGCCTGACAGGATGAATCTTCTATATTTGTTTTGTTCCCAGTTTCCTCATGACTGGTATCCCCTTTTCCCACCAGAGGCAGGGAAGGCAGATGCCCACATTTCTTGCAGCACAGCCTTGTCTTTGACATTCATGGGGCTCTATTTTCAGGCAGCTGGGAGGGAGGTGCCTTTCCCTGGTTTTATTCTTGGAGGTCAGTTTCAGAATGAAAAGCCTATAGTCCACATTAAGATGACCAAACTTTGCAGTGACCTGCTTTTATTTTTCTTTGTAAATTTGGGAGTGTGACAATGAGTTTGATAGATGACCTGTTTATCTTAATTTTTATGTTCAGTGTAGCCTTTAGATATATTTGTGTCTGTGTGTATGTGCATGTACAAAAAGAAATCTAAGTTTGCTATTTTCCAGCCATCTGCTTTTTGACACCATGAGCATGTACTTAATAAAATTTTATAATTTGACCAAATCTGGTAAGCAATGATAAAAAAGTTGCATAAATAGACTCCTTTTAATAAAATATTTTTTTAATATCTCACCTAGATATTTCCTTCAGGTTTTCTGGTGAATACTTGTCCTTTAAGTGACCTTGAGTTCTTTCCTCTATAAATATCTTATAATGTCAGCCATTTGTGGCATGTAGGAAGCTAATGAAATAAAATACAACTCTGTTAAATAGTTAGAAATACAACTATTAGAACATCAGAAATATTATCATCAATAGTATAAGTTAGAAAAAATAATATTTCTTGTATCTACTCAAATTACATTGGGCATTAAGATACAAGAATACAGTGAACATGAATCTAAACTTGACTAGACTGACACAGACTGGCTTTAACTGGGAGCCTGCTCACCCCTACCTTGAAGTGAATTTTAGTCATGGGGGTCAGACTGTTACAGGCTTTGCAAGTGGAAGTTGAAACAGAATAGGCTCAGTGCTTCCCTATTCATAGGTGAGCGGGCTTGGCAAAAGTACAGAACAGCAGAGTCACATGAGCCTTTATCAGCCACCAATATTTTGGGCAATTTATATTTTGAAGAGCATGGAGGGAGTAATCTCTGTACTCCCAAGCAGAGTGTCTGATGCTACTTTTCCTTGTGTACAAACTATAGGACAGAGTGACCAATGCATTCCTGTGCTGTGGTGCCAGCCAGTTTCATCCTTCCTGTGTCTCAGTGTACAGGAAAATTATTCTTCTAATCTCGAAGTAAATACATAGTACTTAGCCTATGGCCTCTAGTAGCTATTAAAGTAGTGCCTTCAGGTAAGTATTATAACATCAGTTTTAGCTGTTGATCTATGTGGTTTTGCACTGTAGTAAGTTTTTACAATTAAAAATGCTTTCCGTAATTGCTGTAGGAAGTTAAAAGAAGACTTTTAATGAAAGAATATTTGTGAAGTATCAATATAACTGGAAAGCTATTAAACTGCTTTGTTGGTCAGTGTAAGCAACATGGCTCCAAGTCAGAGAAAGTGTGCTTCACAGCAGACTGCACATCAGCATATGCCTTTTATAAACATGCAATATATTGTTTATTATTCAACCTTTTAAATTTTATGTATATTTATATGCAAGTCTTTTCTGCTCTTTTATTACAAGAGCATTACTTCACAACATATTTTCTAGAAAAAATGTTTGGACTACTGAATATTTACTAGTGATTCATGGAAAAAAAATCTTGCAGGCACAGTTCAATTGCTTCTGGAATAAATATTTTGGCAATATTTTGCATAATCATAAGGCCTCCCAACACAATGCAATGAATTACATAGCTGCCTTACCCAGCAATATCTGAGCTAAAAGTTGACTTAAAAGCAGTATGTGTTTTTTTGGAAAATGAAGCTCTCAGTTCTGAACTAGTACTTCATCATATTACAGTACCAAGTCATGTGGGCATACCATAGTGGTTACCGTAAATTAATATTACATCAGGTGTTTGGAAGCAACTTTCTGTTGAACTCTGGAAGCTGTGATTCTTAGTCCTTGACTAAATACAGGTTTTGATTAGTATATCAAATAATGACTACTATTTGATTTTAGATGGTTAGAATAACTCACCTTCATGTAATCTGAGTTTTTGTATTTGCAAGATACTTTTGCTTCTTTGTATAATAGAAAAAGGTTGTAGGCCATTTTCTCACACAGAATAAATTAATTCAAATTATAGTGATATATGTAATGTAGCTAGAAACCAAGGTAGAATTTAGTGTTGTTTTATAAACAATTTAAGCCTGGGAAAAGTAACAATAGTAAGCATTATTTCTTTCTATTCTTTCATTGCAATTTACCAAGTAAACTATATCTTATTTCATTGACAATTACTTGGGTGTTGTCACCTACTGTTTCCTTATTCAGTAATCATAACAAGCTGAATACCTGTTACAGTCACGGTATGATAATCGACTTACAAATAGAAACAAGGAATAGTTGTTTTCAGTTTTACTCAGTGGTTTATGTCTGTTTCATATGCCCAAAAGCACTTTTTGTGATCAAAGAAGTCACCTTAAAGTTTGGTTGATTTCATTATACATTCCTTTTCCATCACCAACTTATGCAACTACTTGTCATTCTTTATTACTTTTCACATGTGTTTTGAAAGATACAACGTGGACAATTATACAGCACAACAACACCAACCTAACCAGAGTCAAAAGTGCTAATCGAGAGAACCCCCACACTGTGTTTTTCAAGTACTCTGCCAACCTAGACCAGCTTCAGGCTACAATTAACCATGCAGAGCACTGTGAACAGGAGCTTGCTTACCACTGCAAAAAGTCAAGGCTTTTAGCTAAGCCAGGTAAGTAAAGCAGACAAAACTTATTAAGCTGCATAGTGCATTTTATTTTACTGGTTACTAAAGGTATTTATTTCTATCAAGGTTATGGCATTTTACTACTATGGAGTATGAACTACTTCAAATATCTAGTACTCGGATTCATGTAAGTTTCCAAGAGATATTTGAACCAGAAAAACACAGATGTCAGTTTATAATGATCTTCGCTCACATTATTAAGTGCTCTCAAAGTTAATTTCTCTCATAAGTCTTTTAAATTAACAGAAATTATTATTAACAGAGCTCCTGTTTGTCTGCCTTCCAGGGTTTTTTTAAATTTTAATGAAAGAATTACTGAGGAAATATTTCCTTAAAAGAACACAAATTAGTGCATAGATATCAGCAGAAGTTTATCACTGAATGTTTTTGAACACTTAATGTGCATATTGCGAGTGCTTGACAAAAAGTGTTGATAACATATTTCCACTGTCCACTATATGCATTCATAAAAAAAAGCAATAGTTAAAATGTGTATTATTAACAAAAGTATAATTGTTTCAAGAGAAAACTGAGTGGAGATCCTCTGATGTACTTAAAGAAAAATAAATTATGTAGTCTACTTAACCTACTGACACAGAGCTGCTGTTAACAGACTGTGAAAATCCGTTCTAAGCCCTCCAAATACTGTGGAAGTAAAAATCTCATTATTTACTGCCTTTTGGAAAACTAGGTGAAATTATTTGACTTGTCCACCAGAAACTCTGGAACTGCTCAAATTGATTTCTTGGCATTCTTTCCTACTAAGCAGAGAGAAGACCTCTGAGTGCAACAGTCTCTGGCTGTCTCTAAACTCTTTCATTACATATTCTTTCTCCTTATGTCATGGACGTCACTGGACTTCTTAGGGTAGAATTCACTCTTGGTAGACTAGCTGCTCAAAAAATTCTCTGTAGCATAAAAGATGAACCTCCTGCTTCAGGTGTCCCACTGAGCCTCCCTTTTACCTCTGGACTCCAAATTAAAGTTATGGTTAGATGTTCAAAAGCTTGGTTTACACCAAGTAGAGGGTTTCAAGATTGTGCTCTCTAGGTATTTCATATCTTTTGGCTATTAATTGTCACAGAGACTAAGTGAAAACCAAAAAAACAACAATAAACCCCACCTTCTCAACTCACCAGTTTCAGGAGAGTGATCAAGCTGGAAACCATGAAAAAAATTAGGTCAGAGAAGAAGAGAGGAAAAGACCCAGGCAAGCAGGACTTTCTACTTTTTTTTTTTTTTTTTTTTTTTTGTGATCCAATGAGTTTGCACAGAAATGCAGGTTTTTCTAGAAAGCTAAAACAGTGCGATCAGTCAATCGTGCTAAGCTATCTAAAATTTAGAGTTTTGAATGCTAGGAGTAATTAGGCATGGGAAAGTTATTTGTGCGTTCTACCGATTTTCAAGAATCATTCTTTGTTTAAACAATTACCACAGACTGTACCAAATGCAACTTGACATTCCTCTGAAGAGTGGGCTTTAGTCTGTTCTGAAAGAGAGAGCTCTGAGATAAGAGAAAGCTAGGATCTAGTGATGGTCAGTCTTGGCTTCTGCAGTGAGGCCGCTTAAAAAGGCAACGCTGAGTTTTGTGATATAGGGATGAAATAACAACACTTATTAAAGAGAGTTAGGGTTTATGTTTCCATCTTTGTTTGAAAGCAACTAGAGCCACATTTTTACAACTGTTTAGAGGATGTATTAACTTTGTCTTATCTTTTCTAACATTCTTAATTGAATCATTTCCTTAAAATAAAATTCAAATTTTTACATTCCAGGGTTTAGATCTGCCCTTTTTTAGTTCAAGGGTAGTGATCATGGTGGATGACTTAATAAGGACACATACTTTTTGACCCATTCAGTCATAGTAACAGTAAAAACAGATGAAGTTCCTTGGAGAAGAAGCAGATGCCCCTTTGAAGATATGAACTGCTCTGCGTTTTTGAAGGACTAGATCTCACCTACAAGGAGAAGGAAAAAAGTGGTTTTTTTCAAAATATATGTGCTGGTACTTTTTTTCAGGGAGCTCAGTGATCAGTGCACCTGGAGTATCCACTGAAATAGATGTTGTTTTCAGCATCTGAACCACAGCAGCAGCAAACAGTATGAGTTTGCACAGTCTTAGAATCACAGAATCACAAATCACCGAGTGGCCTATGTTGGAAAGGATGTCTAGAGGTCATCTGATCCAATGCCCCTGCTCAAGTAGGGCCACCTAGAGTCAGTTGCCCAGAACCATGTCCAGATGGCTTTTGAAAGTCTCCAAGGATGGAGACTCTACAATCTCTCTGGGTAACTTGTGTCAGTGCTCAGTCACCCTCACAGTGAAGAAGTGTTTCCTGATGTTCAGGAAGAACGTCTCATGTATCAGTTTGTGCCCACTGCCTCTTATCCTGTCACTAGGCACCACTGGAAAAAGCCTGTCTCAATTGTCTTCACACCCTCCCTTCAGGTATTTATATACATTGATAAGATCCCCTGAACCTTCTGTTTTCCAGGCTAAACAGTTCCTGCTCTCCCAGCCTTTCCTCATAGGAGAGATGCTTCAGTCCCTTAATCACCTCCGTGGCCTTTTGTTGGACTCTCTCCAGTATTACCATCTTTCTTTTGCAATGCRGAGCCCAGAACTGGACACAATTCTCCAGGTGTGGCCTCACCTGTGCTGAATGGAGGGGAAGGATCACCTCCGTCAACCTGCTGGCAACGCCTCAACCTCCTAATGCAGCCCAGGATACCATTAGCAAGGGCACATTGCTGGCTCAACCTTGTGCCTGCCAGGACGCCCAGGCCCTCTTCTAGCAAACTGCTTTCCAGCTGGGTAGCCCCCAGCATATATTGCTGCCTGGTGCAGGTCTTGTAATTCCCATTGTTGAACTTCATGAGGTTCCTGTCAGCCCATTATCTTCATCCTGTCAAAGTCCCTCTGGATAGCAGCATGATCCTCTGGAGTATCAACCACTCCTTCCAAAGTCTTGGTGCATATAGGCATCCAACATATTTGATAAGTGGTGTAAGATTAGGGTTATATTTACACAGTGATCCCTGTAGTGGCTGTAAGTAAAGAAAACCTGACTGAATCACCTTTAAATTGTGTAGGCCAGATATCTAGCTCAGCACAGCACTGTAATGCAGAGGTATTTACAGAATTAGCCACATCAGTACTGCTTTCTCAAAGATATCTGTTCAGTCTCAGAAGCAGTCAAGCCATCTACTGTTAAGCAAAACCGGCAATGCCTAGATAAGGCCTAGTTAAAACTGCGATGCATCTAAACTGACAACAGTCACTGTATTGTGAATATATGCTAAAATATTTTTAGTTTGGTGAATATTTTTTGTCTTTGAACACAACAAAATGTAAGCCTTGGGCTTTTGTCTGTGAGGCTGTGAGAGTAAGTTTTTCAAATATCTTCCAATTTATCATATTTTTCTTTCTACAAAAATGAATTTGGAACTTGCTGATATCATGGAAAGAGAGAATTCTAGTATTTTCCAGAAATTTTAAGGTCATGCCACCCCATGAAATACGTCTTTCTTTTATGTCCTGGATATCAGGGAGCTGGGGAAAAAAAGAGGAATTAGGGATTCTCTTGTTTTCATGTTTTTTTTCTTCAAGATATATCTTTCCATTGAAAAGTATGAAGAGAAGACAGAACATATTACTTGTTCTCTCTGAAATAGTAGTAATTTCAGATTTAAAACTGTTACTGAAAAATCTAGTTCTATGTTTTTGAGAGCTTTGGAAATATATTTCTTACTTATTTTTATGTGAAACATCATTTCCAGCTTGCTCCAACAGGTATGCATTCTAACTTTTAGTGTTTGAGTGTGACATAGTACCATAAACTTTAGAATTTGCATTAGAAATCTTTGTAAGGACATTACAATTATAAGTGTGAATTATAGTTAAATTTTATAAGATGCTCAGCCTTTTTAGAAGAGCTCAGAGAGCTAAATAAAAATTCTGTTTGGAATACAAATGATTCAAAATTCTGAGGGAAGTTTCAGAAGGTAAAGTGATCTAATTTGAAATTTTGGACTTGCTGACTTAGTTGTTATTTCATCTATTCAGCATCTGAAGATAGTCTTCACCAAGTTTTCCTTTTTAAAATCACCTTTATGTATTTGCTTGTGGACTTTATGCATGTTTCTTTYGATGATTTTATAGTCAGAATTACAAAACAAACAAACAAAAAGCAATCAATCACACATAGCTAATGACTGAAGCATACCTGACATTGAAACAAAATTCAAATAACATGTTACTGAAATGAGTTTGTTCTGTTTCATTTATTACGAGCATTATGAAATATCAGAATATGAAATGCAAATGGGTACATTATCAAATTGCCAGCACAATTTAATCCCTCCCACTTCTGCTATCTATAATCTCCACTAGCTATGCCTGACAAGTACAAAATTTTATGATGGTCACATGAAATATTTTTTGGAACCTGCAGTCCACGTAGTAATTCTTAACTGACTGTATTTTAAGAATACATTATATTCAATCAGCCTGGATAGCATTTGCAAATGATCTCATTAAAGAAGTCAACTGTTAAAACATTTATGTGATCATTATGAGGAAATCTCTAGTAATTTTAATTAATAGCTTTATTTTGCTTGGGCAATATTTTCTGCCAAAACAGGGATAACAATCTGGACTAATCAGTATGAACTTGCAACATTTCAGTAAATACTCTCGCCTCATCCTGCTATATGAATAAATAACTGAGACCAGCTTTTAAACATACCCCAATGTCCCTAGTGAAAGACTGGGAATATTAATTCATTGCTATAATATAAATCTAAGGCATGCTGTTGAAATAGCAGAAATATTCTGCTTTTTACAGTCTTAGTTGTTGGAAGCTTTTTAAAGTGTTGTCTGATAAATTATTTATAAAATGTCTCTAGGTTTTCTTCCTCCTGTGATGGCTTGCAAACACAAACACTGATATTGGACATTGATGCCATTATGCAAGTCTGACTTTTCCAGAAACTGCTCGCACTGTCTTTTGGCCTGCTGGGCCGACAGTTGTGTGGTAATGAATGCAGTCAATATGTTTACGATCTAAGAGACTGTCAGTGTAACAGAGGTCTTATCTAACAGTGAGGTTTAATAAGCAGTGGCAGTTGTAAGTAAAGTTGACACTAGGATAAACTCCAGCTTCTTTGTGGGGGCCTGCTGCTGAAAACTTGGAGCTCCAACAACAGCAAAAAGAAGTGCCACTATAAGAAACCCTATAATTTAACAGTACCTGATTTCTTCTCATGCCTTTGACTTTCATGCATTGCATCTATCACCCTTCTTCCTTCTAATTTGAGATGGTTTATCTTTATGCTTCATGTCTTTTAGCTATTATCTGTACTGTATATATTTTCTGTTGCTGTGCTTGCTTGGCAGCAATTTTAAGCTTAATCTGCAGTACTGTAACATTAAGGAAACATCCAGTTTTATCATTTTGCTACAAACAATGCCAACTGGATGCACCACACAGAGATGTAACAGTCCTGGGAAACCTCACTTCTGCTCACCAGATACATCAACTTGCTTATGGAAGAGCCACTAACATGATTTCTGCTGTCTCTGTATATAAATTCTGAATCTGCTGCCTGTGACCTAACAGCTGTCTTTGGGCATTTCTGATTAACACCGCTATTCAGCTGCTTAATGTTCACCACAGACATGGGTAGTAGTACCTTGTAGTACTCTTGGTAGCAGGATGAGACCATTTCTGCATAGCTTTTCTGTAACTCTTCTCATTCTATTGCTGGTAGTTCCATGATCTGAAATTGATCTCTACTTGGGAATAAAAACTACCTTGATTTTTAGGGCAATGGTATCTCCTTTTTCATGGACCATTTTAAAATGAGTTATATAAATGGCCTGCTTAAGATAAATGATTCTAATATCATGGCTGGCTGAGCTGGGGACTGTGAGTTCCCTTTTCCACTAATGCAAGCAAAAACCTGTGACAATCATTTAATACCTGATAATGCAGTATTAAAATGAATAATTACTTATCAAGTTGTTTTTTTTTCCAGTTGTTCTTTAAAGATTTTAGATTTGAGGGGTGATTTTTCTCTGCTTAACTTTTTGGAAACTTGTTTGGATGAAAAAAAATGGGAGAAGTAGGAGAGAAGACTGAGCACTGATTTTCTCTAACCTACCTTTTAGATGGGATGGCACTGAGCTGGTGGATTGGAAGAACCAATGAAACACAGACTTACTGGGGAGGTTCCTTGCCTGCTGTACAAAAATGTGCTTGTGGATTAGAGGGGAACTGCATTGATTCCCAGCATTACTGCAACTGTGATGCCGACAGAGATGAATGGTGAATTTTTACTGTTGCTTATTCACAATACTTTTTCCTGGAAAGTAAATAAAGGAAATATACAGGCCTTAGCACATTTAGAACACCAAGGCTGTTGTAAAGTTATATTACCATAGTGTCACCTGTTTCTTTGATATAGAATACATTTTCTCACAAAATTATAGCTATATAGATTAAGTATTATTGCTAATTCTTTCACTCTGAATTCTAGGGAGGGTTTAATTTCATACAGATACTTTCTAGTTTTGTAGTACATTGCATGTTATATATTAAGACATTACCTCTGGTCTTTAGTACAACTTCAGTTATTAGTTTTAGAATACTGAAAGTAATTAAAGGTAAAAGAAAAGGTTCTGGAAAAAAGTAAGTTAATTTTTAGCATAATTTTAAACTACATTCTTAAGTTTAGACTTTTTACCCCCTTGTTTGTCATCTACAAGATAGATAATTAAAAATGGACACCCTTGCTATCAGTGAAGCGAAGCATGTGCAATCCTATTCTAAGGGGATAGAAGGATTTCTAAAATGCAGATCTTCCACTTGTACTTGAAATTCTCTGATGTTATTTATGATCCCATTCAAATAAGTAATGTAAGAGATGAGTTCCTGTTACAAAGTCAAATCTGAACCTGATTTTTCACTTAAGAGGATCAGATACAACTTTCTTAACAATAGCTCCAGTGCAGTATAGGACTTCATAAAGCAGACTGGGACTTTTGAAATGAAAGATTTTCTGTTAAAGAAACTTTAAAGCTTTTAAACTTGTAAAGCATATTTAACTTATATAAATAGGATTCAGTGAGTAGGTTAATATATGCATGTTAATAAATGTATCAACGTCTGTTCTTTGAAAATAAAAACTTGTAAGGAAGGTACTAAGGAACAGCTTCACGTGTACAAAATACATTATTTCCTCCTCAAGCTAGATATCCACCCTTACTTTAAAGGAACAACTAGTGAATTTGGTTGGAAAATGCTTATTCTCCCATCTTGAGCATGGAACTTAGCAGATACAGAAATGAAAATACAACAAAGGGTTAGTCAAAGAACAGTTCTTCACAAGCTTCAAAAGTTTTCTAGGAAAAGAATTTGCATTTGCAGTAAAACTCACAGAGTGGTATCTGCTGTGCTCATTCCACTATAGAGTTTAAACAAATACACAGAACACTAGGAATTTCTCTATTATTGTGCTGGACAAAAATACAATTTTTTATTCCCAACAGCAAAATACGTGTTAAAAGATGAACGCATTTTGAGACAGGATTTTGAGTAGTTGCTAGTATATGTAATACATTCTTGCTCAGTTTTGTCATTCATTTAATCCATACTCACATACACAGCTTAATTTATAATGGTAATATACTTGAAAATAAAGTAGATAGAGGATGACATGCAGTCTTCACTAAAACCACTTTGAATAAATGACATATGTTGATGAGTGTATTACATTGAAAATATAATGACTCCCATCATATATTTCTGTATGTATCCACTTTTGACACTTTAATTTTCATTTTAAGTGGAGACTTATTCCAGTAACTCCAATGTTATGGAGGCTATGTTTACACTTATTTTGGCAGTTGTTCTTAATGTTACATTTGATTCCCTAGAGAGTACTGGTTTGAATCAATTGACTCAATACTATTCATAGGGTGGGAAAAGTAGGTAGACGCTGTGCTTGTTTGAGATGCTTTCTGAGCACAGAAAAACAGAGTTACACGCAGTATGGTTTTGAAAATATGGTTTGACATTCTATTTTCATAGTGAAATCTATCTTATTTCATAGATTGGACATAGATTTAGCTCTAAAACTCCTTGTTTGACTAATCAAAATCTTTATGTCTCTAAAAGTCTAAAATAAAAAAGATATTTTTTAAAAAACTCTGTTCTGAAAGATCTACAAAAATGCAAATCCTCTCTGCAGAAGAGGTAAGCAGTTTCTAATCAGTTTCCCTTTATTTGCAGCATAGTTTTACTGAAGCAAACACTTTTGGATTTTTTCAGGTTTTTTTCAGTTCTAAATTAGAAATCTGCAATATCCCACCTCAACAAAAATTAACATTTTTTTAAAATGTTTTGCATTCCTCACTTAAGAAAAAAAGTTTCCTGAAAAAAAATGTACATTTGTGTGTACTGTGCTACTAGACATATGAACAGAAATTGTATACAGGGGAAAGATGGTGATGTTAGTAAAGGGAAGGGGGAGGGGAGGAAAAAAATCACTAATTTCATTCAGCACAAGGATGGAATCTCTTCCCGTTGTCTCAATCTCAGTGCATGGTGTTCTGAGCGAGGGGGTTGCTAAGCCCAAGCACCTTCCAGAGAAACTTGCTTGCTTCCTGCGGTGTGTGTCTCGTGTTTAATCTCTGAGCAGTGTGAGTTCCAGATTGCCTCCCCTCTCTGACTATGTACTGTTGTCCCTGAGCTATTTGCTTTGCCCATTAAAGGGAAGATTCAACTATAAAAGGATTGAATGGACAGATTGAATTTTCCAGAATGGTCCTGAGTGACTGAATATTTCCATGGGTTCAGGGGAAGCAATTTTAGGGCCAAAGCTGGTGCTTATGAAATTCAGAAATTCAGATCTGACACTAAGTTAAAAAAGATTTTAAACAAGGAATTTGGTTTAAGATTAGAAATACCGGGTGTGTGCTCTGAATGCTAGGTTTCATATTTCCTTTTCTGTGAGTTACATATTTGTAGTATATGCTGCTTTTCCTGTACACTCAGCATGACTTCGTATTTTTCTATTTGTTTTTTTTCTAACTTTTGTCAAGGTGAAAAAGGAAAAAAGACTTATTTGGAAGTTATACTAAGCCATTTAATATTCCATAATGAAGAGACAGGCCATTATAGATACAGTAGGTCCTCAGCAGCATAAAATTACTGACATGGGCAAGTACACTGGCTTAGTGTGCTGGTTTTGGCTGGGGTAGAGTTAATTTTCTTCATGGTAGCTAGTATGGGGCTGTGTTTCTGATTTGTGCTGGTAACTGTTGATAATAAGGAGATGTTTTCATTACTGCTGAGCAGTGCTTACACAGAGTCAAGGCCTTTTCTGCTCCTCACCCCCACCCCACCAGCAAGCAGGCTGGGGGTGCACAAGAAGTTGGGAGGGGACACAGCCGGGACAGCTGACCCCAACTGACCAAAGGGATATCCCATACCATATGACGTCATGCTCAGCACATAAAGCTGAGGGAAGAAGTAGAAAGGGAGGGATGTTCAGAGTGATGGCGTTTGTCTTCCCAAGTAACCGTAATGCATGATGGAGCCCTGCTTTCCTGGAGATGGCTGAACACCTGCCTGCCCATGGGAAGGAGTGAAGGAATTCCTTGTTCTGCTTTGCTTGTGTGCGTGTCTTTTGCTTTACCTATTAAACTGTCTTTATCTCAACCCATGAGTTTTCTCACTTTTACCTTTCTGATTCTCTCCCCCATCCCACCGGGGAGAGTGAGTGAGCAGTTCTGTGGGGTTTAGTTGCTGGCTGGGGTTAAACCACGACACTTAGGCAGCCAGTTAAGTACCCATTTATGTAAAAAAGAGTTTTCTCATGCTTATGTAGACAAAAACAACCATAAAACTGCCCACTTCCCGTGAAATTGTTTCAGTCCTGTCAAATGATCACAATATCAATAGCAAAGCATATGGTTGTATTCGCAGTTGCTTGTATTACCCATAGGGTTATGCAGCACTTTTTTCAGAATTTAATTCTTTCCTTTTCCTCAGCAATGTGTCAATGATAATGAAATGTTTATCAGAATCATTTAAGAGAGCTGTGGCTTTCATTTTACTTTTGCAGGACTAATGATACTGGATTCCTCTCCTACAAGGAACATCTACCAGTAACTGAAATTGTGATCACAGATACTGACAGACCAAATTCTGAAGCAGCTTACAAACTGGGGCCTTTGCTTTGCCGTGGTGACAGTAAGTAACAACTGCAGAGTTTTGCTAAGCAGCAATGGGTTTTGACTGCAATAAATTTTAAATGTTGTTTGGTAAACAATTCTTCAATTAATTAGAAAGGAAAAATACAAAAAGCCATGGTCCAGTGCAAACGAGGGTAGAATTGTAAAGATATATTTTTGATGATATACATCAATAGTGAAGACAGAAATAGTTAGTTTAGTTTTTAAACAGATATTTTGGGTACAAAATCCAGTATTTTTATGCAGTTTGAATTAAGTTATGAATAAAGCATTACATGGAGGGGAATTCATAACTGGTTACTATATCTTGGGAGAAACATACCCTTCACTAGATATGCATGCCTCCATCACCAAACCTTATGCATTTTAACTCCTCTGAGTATTTGTGCAACTAGGAAAACTATACCTCGGGAGATTAATCCAGTATATGCAATATCTATGAGCCAAATTTCCACTCCACATAAGAATTTAAAATTTAGAAAGCTATACAGTAATTGAAAACATAAAGCTTGTACATCCTGAATATGTATGTAGTCACCGAAAAATATGTGAAGAAATCATTTAAAGGTAATAAGACAACGGGAGCAAACTGACACCTTATTGAAGATTTGTGATGATATTTCTGTTTCAGTTAATTTCCATCTTGGCAAAGATTGGCAAAGAAAACAGATTTGGTTTATATTCAATAGTAAAATACTGCACAAAATTCTATGGCTACTGCTGTTGGTAATCAAAAGTCAGGAGAAGCAATGCTATAGATTATCCTAAAGATCTTAACTGAAGAATTGAATGGGCAGGATTTTGTCTACAGTTGAGTAGGGGATTAAAATATTTAATAAGGTTAATTTCTTTACATCAGATCCTACCCTATGAGTTTTCATTAACTTCACTATTGTTTTAAATAATTAAAAATTACTATTTTAATTCATTGTGTGATTTTCCACCTTCATCATATGATGTTGTGTTTGTTTTTTAAATTTCTTCAGCCTTTATGAATAAGAGGAAATGAATACTAGTAAAGAAGTACCACTCTGTACTTTTAGGCTCACTCAGGAGACTGAGTAGATAAATAAATATAAATGAACATGTATTTATTTTTACGTCATCTCTGCTTTCATTCCTGTGACTTGTCAGGGTAATTATGCCTGGAAGATTTGTTAACAGATGTGTGTTACAGCTGTGCATTCTAATTTTTTAATGAAAATTTATAAGACATGAAAAAAAAACCTTGTTGGGTGCTTCCTTTTCACTTGTCTGACATCTGATTGTGAGATGATCATTTATCCGACCTATCAAAGAACTGTTAAATCGTGGAGTTATGGTATAGGATTATGGTATAATTGAGAGTAGAAAGGACCTAAGGAGGTGTCCTACTCACAGCAGGATCAGCCATGAGCTCAGACCAGGTCTCTTAGTACTTTGTCAAACTGCGGCTTGAAGCCCCCAAGGATGGAGCCCACACTGCTTCTCTCGGCAGCCTGCTTGCTCCGCTGCTTGACTGTCCTCATTGAGAATTTCTTTTTACTTAGATCAAGCCTGAAATTCTGTTGTTTCAACTTATACCCGTTGTCTCTGATACTCACACCTTACACCAATGTAAAGAGCCTGGCTCCGTCTTTTTGATGATTTCCCCTTAGATTTCAGGAGCTGCTGTCAGGTCCCCCACAAAGCTGTCCCTCCTCCAGGCTGAACCAGCCTTGGTCCCTCACCCTGAAGGGCAGGAAAAGTGCTCCAGACATGAACATCCCAGTGGCCTCCCCCATAGTCGCTACTGTTTACCAATGTTTTTCCTGTACTGGAGGGCCTAAAATTGGAGGCAGTATGTAGGTGTTGTCTTACAAGTGTTGCGTAGAGGGGGATAAGCACCTCCCTCAATTGACTGGCCATGCTCATACAGCCTATGACGCAGCAGGCCTCCGTTGTGACCAGGGACAATTAAGCCAGGGACAATGACAGCAATGAAACAGAAGTATTTACAGCTTGTGTAGTACTAATAATACAATTTCAATTTCACCACTCACCAAGCTCCCAACTGCTATTAATTACATAACCTGACCCCAATTATCACAAATCTTAAAACATGGAAGCCAACTAGCTTCCCCGTCTGAATCATTAAAACATTCAGACAGTTCTGACACCCATTGACCTCCTGCCTTTATTTGATGTTTGCTTATTCTGAGATATTGAATTGCTGTAAAATTTCACACTGGTGTTAAATTATCACAGTATTTCTGGACAAGCTGCAATAGAGAACTCTAAAATATCATGAGGACAAGCACAACAAGTCAGAGTCTGAATGTCAGAGAAATATTTTTGTAATGTCAGACAACATTATAGAATTTGACTTCAGAAGGAAACAATTTGGGGTTGAAATAATCTCAGTGAAAAGACCTTTCAGAATGTAACAGTTAATGGTAATAATACAGCAAAAACATTGAGAAAGGATATTCACTTTGATGGTTTGATAAGAGCAGTAATAATGCAATTTTTCTCAGCCATTTACATCATAAAGACAAAGATAATAAGAGACAGCATGCTTTTAGGGAGGTAGGGATTAAAATTTGAGAAAACTATACAGAATTTCTGGAGGAAAAATTAATGTGAAATCATAGAATTTTGACATAAAAACAAAGTGCAAGGTGTTGAGTAAAATATTAATTGTATGATAATATATAATAAAATATATAAACATCATATAATATGTTATATATTTGTATCATATATTTTCTATCATGTATCATATGTATTACCTATATTATACCATTATCATACTATATTATTCTATATATCTTATAGTATAATGATATATAATATAGGATATCTCACATATAATATATATTATATATATTTTACATTGTATTAAATTGTATTAATATATTTTCTCATATACAATATATTTATAATAAATATTCTATTCTATTCTATTATTTTAATGATTATACTGGAAATGACTGAGTGTATGACTTACTAGAATTTTTTGCAATGGTCCTTATGTTCCAGCAGTGTTTTTTACAATGAAAATTTCCTTTAAGTTCAGTTTTCCAGAAATTGTAAAAAGGCTTGAGTTGTAGTAGTTTCTGAGTTCTACATGTTAAATTTCACACTAGACAAAACTGATGAAGTAAGTCTAAACTCTTTTGTAAGATCAGCAATAACATATTAGTAGCACTTTGAAGCTGCAGGAAAGAAGCAGACTCTCATTAGGATTTTTTTCTAGTCTGAGATTGCAGACACCCATGAAGGTCTAATTCAAAGCACTTTTAATGACAGTTATTTTCTTCTGCACCTTTGGATAGCTGGAGAACGCAAAAAAGATCTAGTAGCAAATACCCATTTCTCAGAAGTGTTGTCAAACAACAAAAAATCAATATTTTTGGATTCACAAGTGTGGTTTGAGTAGTCTTGAGAGAGATTATTGCTTATTTCTGGTTCTCTCACTCTCTAAAACTAAATTATACAATTCTACTTCATAGACGATATCCTTTTATTAAACATGGGTTTTGTTCTTTCTGACAGACATAAGTTCTTCAGAATAACTCACTGGCATACAGTATAAAAAAGTGGGGAGAAGGTTTGCTTGCATTTGTCATACACTTAGTACTTTGTTAAATGATTCAAAACCAAAAGATCATAAATTCTCATTGCATCAATAATCTATTCCTCGTAGGACATCTACTTGGAGATAAAAATAATTGTTTATGCCCACAGCAAAATAAAGTAGACCCATAAATAGTTTGTTGAATTGAATTGTCATAAACCACGCAATCCCTTGACTAAATTTCCAAGTTAGATTTACTTCATTAGGTACTTCTTACAAGTCATGTATCATAACTCAAATGCAGTCCGGCAGAAGTTGCCTATTTTTTATTTTCACTTTTTTACTTAACATTACATTACTGTACTTGGTTTCTTTAAGTTAGGTTCTACGGATTGACTCTCTTCAATGAAGTGTGATACTTACAGAAAACCAGACTATGTTTGCTAGAACAAAGCAGGAAAGGGTAACCTAATGTAAGAAAAATAATAGCAAAAGCAATACCAGTATAGTTCTTTTTATGTATAAAGTTCCATTCAGATATTAATGATTTTTCGCAGCATTTGTGATAGAGTTAGCTATCTGTATTTCTAAGATGCCAAAGTGCAATGAAAGTAGTAATGATGTTCTGGAGGAGTATGGCTATTTAGAGAAATTAGGCCGTAGGATTTGGTGACACTCAGCTTTACACATATGAGTAGCACTCACCCATTTCTGTCACCTTCAAATTATATTACTGATTCATTTCTATATTCCCTTTTCTGCTGTACAGTACAATATGTCTAATAAATTGGATGCCAGCACTATTGGTATCAGATTGAAAAATATAGCTAAATATAATGAAAGTTAAGATTCAAATTAACCTATATCAACTGACTAGGGTAACAGGAAAGATTTTGAAGCATATGAAGACGAAAGAAACCTTTGGGCCATTAATAAACAGAAATACTATGGTTTTCATAAAAAAGAAAGAGGCATCTCCATTATTTCTGTCATTTTTCAAAAAAAAAGCCAGATGTTGATTAAAATCTAATAGTCAATTAGTATGGGTAGACTTTTAAAAAAACCACACCATTCAAGGGTTTTTTTCTGTTGTTTTCCTTGCAAGAACTGACTGAAAATACTCCAATTTATTACTATGAAGTTCCAATAAGTATTAGAACATATCAATATATCCAGAACACTGAAAGAAAGCTAATGTGCCAAAATTATGTATAATAAATGGGTAATTATAATCTGTCAGCATCAGACTGATACTTGGCCCAAAAATAAAATTGATGGTATAGATCTTAATTGAATAAAACATAATATAAGGATAGTGCAATGCAATGTAAAGATAATATATCATTCAGCATGAGTTTATATAAAGTAAAATATATAAAGTAAATTTTGCCAAACTTTTGAGGGACTTCAGTACTGGTAAAGATATTTGACAGAGAGTCACATACTTGGTTGAATTAAAAAAAAAGGGAAACTTACAAATTCAACTGCAAAACGATAGTACAAGCAGGTAAATGCAAGCAGATAATTCATTCAACGTGAGTTCCCAGTTTGACATTTAAACCAAAAAAAATAGTGTGAGCTTTGGATATAACAATTTTAGAGACCAACCATATTAACTGATCATAAGTGATACCTTCATTAAAGCAGCACAGTAAATTTCTAAGTTTAGCCAAAAAAATCTGTTTCATCTATCTGCAGTAGCCTGAGAAATCAGGGCATGTCTTTGACTGTTAATAACGGAACTATCTGTATACTGAGTGTTCACTTCTTCCTCTTATTTAGCTTTACAATATTAGTTTATTTTTGTCCTAACCTCAGTCTAATCAACATTATTTTGATCCTCTTTACTGCTTCCTGCCTAATCAAGAAGTTTAGTACAAGTTTGTGGTTACAGTTTTACACTATATAAAAAGTATGTAAGGTTAAAGGACTGCATTGAAGAAGAGATGCATTTTTTAGTGAAAGCCTCTTAAGCTTCGCCATTTCGGCGAAGCCACCGAGGCGAAGGGCTCCGGAGCGGAGGACTGCGCCGGGGGACCCTTTGTAAAGGGGCAGCAGCGCGAAGG
>JASVER010000103.1:2737857-2749212 GCA_030449065.1 Oceanodroma leucorhoa | reverse complement strand
AGGGAGCTGGGGTTGTTTAGCCTGGAGAAGAGGAGGTTGAGGGGAGACCTTATCGCTCTCTACAACTACCTGAAAGGAGGCTGTAGAGAGATGGGTGCTGGTCTCTTCTCCCAAGTAACAAGTGATAGGACGAAAGGAAATGGCCTCAAGTTGTGCCAGGGGAGGTTTAGATTGGATATTAGGAAAAATGTCTTCACTGAATGGGTAGTCAGGCATTGGAACAGGCTGCCCAGGGAAGCGGTGGAGTCACCATCCCTGGAGGTGTTCAAAAAACGTGTGGATGAGGTGCTTCGGGACATGGTTTAGTGGGCATGGGTACTGGGTTGATGCTTGGACTCGATGATCTTAGAGGTCTTTTCCAACCTTAATGATTCTATGATTCTATGATTCTAAGCTTAATCTTATTGCTTAACTCAGGCAAAATCTGAGGTAATATGCTTAACTTAAATAGAATTTCATAGAGTAAGAACTTTCAGATAATGTTCTTGAAGGCAGGAGAGAAAATCAGAAAAAGATCCAGTGGTCAGGATTTGAAGCTAGGCCAATTGGCTGAATGTGTGTGCATACATATATATATATATAAATTGACAGTAAAAGCATTTGTGAATTTTCTATAAATGGCCAAGTTTTAATTGAGTTGATTGAACATTTTTCCTAGAATAAATGCTCTTTTTCAAACAAGAATTGATTCAGCGAATTTATACAGTCTGTGACATATCAGAGGTCAAACTAGRTGATCGTAGTTTTCCCTTCTGGTCTTTTAATCTATGAATCTTATAATAAGCCGCAATGTAGCGGAGCTGGAAGTAGTGATACAGATGGGGCAGCTGAACTCCACAAATTCTCAGAGGCATACAGTTGCCAGCTGGTCAGACTTCATAACATTAGGAGGATAGCTTTAGAAGAAGCAATTTGCACACTCCTCAGTAATTTTGGCCTCCTCTCTGCTGTGCTGGATGAAGGGAAATTTTTGCATGTAGCAAAACTGACAGAAATATTGGGTAAATATGGAAAGAAATAGATGTATCTAAAACATGTAATAGGTAGTGATGAATTTCCTGTTTGGTTTTGCACAGGACTGAAGTGAAGCAACCCCCCCACACACACACACACTCTAAATCAAACCAAACCAAACCAATACCAAACCCAAACAAAGCAAACAAACAAACAAAACCATTAGGATACAAATAATAGATGATCACACAATTTAAAAATCAGTTTAAGAGGCCAGATAGGGGGGAGCAGACCAAAGACAACAGGCAAAATCCTGATCATCTACTGGTAGTTTAATTAGGATCAGATAACCCAGTAGTGTAAATCAGACAGGCTAATTGGATCTACAATTTACAATGAGCACACTTTCTACATTATTAACCTTCTGCAGTACTACTACTATGCACTTATAATCTGATCACAGTGACATTCCAGTGAAATTCAAAAATCCTGTTGATGTACCAGAGACCAGAAGCTGGCTCTGGCTCTTACAGAGAAGAGCACTCTCTGCTGGAAGATCTCTCGGTACCTTTTAAGTGTTTCACAAAATCCCTCTAAGAAGGAGAATATGGGAAAGACGGAAGGCACATTAAATGTCATCTTTACAAAGACTACAGCTGCTTTGAGAACACAACTAGCACCTCCAGATTAACAGCTCCAGATTAACAGCAGTGTGCCTTAGCTATGCCAATCTGTAAGAGATGGGTAGTATTTTATGTGTCATGTCAATTAGAGATTTGTTTTGTTTGGGGGAGAGGGAAGACTAGTCAAAAAAATAAGTACAGAAAATATTGTTCGGCAACATAAAATCTTTATTTTCTCTGCCTCAGCACTCACTATCCCTCCTGGAGTTTCATACTGAAAGAATGAATGATGCAACACTTAGGGATATCAAGAAAAATTGATACAAATAACAAACAGATTCCAGTTTTGATTAAAAACTTGCAAAGTGATACAATTTGCAATTGCACAATTATTTTGAGAGTCACTTTTATTATCTTTGCACCATTAAAATGGCTAATTTATTTGTCTTGTTCTCATTTGTCCCTTTTTCACTTTACAATTTCAAGTTGGTAAAACTAGTCGATATATACCAAAAACTAAAGCAATTTTTACAATATAAATATGCTGCTGTTTTATTTATAACAAACAGGATCTTCTTTTTCTACTCATAGAAAGACTGCATTCTCACTACTCAGTTAAAATGCTAAATATTATTGATTTCCTAACTACATGGTGTTTGGCAGTTCCAGAAAACTAAACAGGAGACTGTGAGCCAGATACTGTAAAGGGAAGAAATTATTCTCCCACACTGATTTACAACAGCATAAGATACTTTGTAATATAGTTTTGCTAGATCTATATTTAACCCTCTTTATTGATACAGGAGCTTAACATTCTTAAATCACACAATTTTCAGAGCTGAGGAAAACAACAGCTAGGTAAAAGAAGACAGGAAATTAAGAGAGGAAGAATAAAACTTCCTATCCCTGCCCTCCCCCAAGGACTCCATTCTGATTTACAAAGGTCATTCAAATGCTTCATTGAAGCTAATTATATCATTACTCTACTGGACTGTTACTGCCGCTATTGTCTTTTTTCTAATTAGTAGCAATGTTTTACCAATTTTGTATAAATTGCTAGTATTAAACTTCCTATTGTGTTTGAATTACTGGGAACAGCCAGCCCATTGTTTTTTAAATAGCTGTTATATACTTGAGTCATAACTGTGGTGAAGTTTGCTCTGTGCAAGCCGTGACCTGAAACAGTTGAGGAACACGGGCTTAAAACTGATTCCAATATGTAAGGCTGCTGCCTTTGGCTGATGGCACTTTGCACAGGATGATAACTCCGAGGAGCCCATCATGCAGCACAGGAGAGCAAGGTGCAAAGCTATGCTTTCCTCTCCCAGCCTGAGCCATCTGTTCACAGCTCTACCCTACCATGTAAAAGTTGTCCTGATGGCTGCTCTAACTTGTGATGGCTGGCAGTACTCCCAAGTGGCGAGTGTCGCAGCAAGCAACTGCCAGAATATGTATGAATATCCTGCCATGTTCCTTTTCAGGGTGTGGGATCCAAACCCTGATTAAAACTCTGCTAAAAAGTCAGGAGGAATGAGTGAACAGACTTGGACTTTACTTCAGTGGGCTGTGGACCATGCCTCTGTGTACACTGTATCATAGAGTTTGATTTTGAAAATAAGAGAGAAATTTGTAAATTTTTTTTCCTCCCCCAAGACCAGAGGGTGCCTGGAGCAAAAATCAGAGTTTTGCACAGTATTTAGACCCAGATCACAGCATTATCAGGGTAATGTGCAATGGCCTTGTTCAATTAGATAAGAAGTTACTGAATGCCTCACTTCATTTAGAAAGCAATATAGCTTAATAAAGAAATACAGATACAGCTGTAAGAACTCAGCAATAATAAACAAGATACTTCCAGTTGAACACCAAAAAAATAGATTATGTTCTTATTAGAAGAGGGTATTATTAGACATTTTACATAAGCTTTTTAATAATCAAGAACAAAATCTAAAAAATTATGATTAAATGCCAGCTTAAAGAAAAATCAGACCAGCAAAATATCTATGTTTGATCTTGTAGCCTTTTTTTGAATAAAACTGACTTACATTGGATATACCATGTAAATAAGAATGCGTATGAATTTCTAAACCACAGTCAACTAAAGGAGAAGATACCTTCATAAAATTTATTTTATTGTTTTTTAATTCTTTCTACAGTAATTACTAGGAGCTGTATCCTACCTTCTTTGTGATATCTGGTAAAACTTCATTGGACTGCAAAAATAACAAGACTCTTTTCCTTGTTATGTGAGAAATATACATAACAGCTGTCATAGTTATAGTTTATACTAGCTAATGTAGGTATAGTATTTCATTCAAAGCTGCTATGTTTATTCACTTCATAAAAGGATACATCAGGCCCTAACTGGACTGTCTAGCTGAGTTGCCAGGCATTTTACTTCCCATTAATTGGTTTTTGGTTGTCTGAGCTGAGCACCTTAATTACTCTTGCTGAATCATTTTCCCTTGTCTCCAAGAATACCCACTTTTTGTTTTATAAACTAAGGAGGAGGCTTCTGTGAAAGTTAGACTCTCTGAACACTGCAACCCCTTTCCTAGACATAGGCCCTGTCCTTGGTTTAATCAGTTAAAAACCTTATATTGGCAATATTAGGTAACACTGTATCTCTCACTTAATCTTTCATTTTGACAACTAGAAACATTTTGGAATTCAGCATCCTTCAACACAGAGACGTCCTACCTGCATTTCCCCACCTTCCATGGAGAGCTCAGTGCAGATGTCTCTTTTTTCTTTAAAACTACTGCCTCCTCAGGAGTGTTTTTAGAAAACCTGGGAATTCAAGACTTCATAAGAATAGAGTTACACTGTAAGTAACATGACTGACAGTGGTTGTCGTTGTTGGTATTATTTATATTATTATTATTATTATTATTATTATTATTATTATTATTATAGCTTTCTGTTGGACTAAATTGGAATTAACTTAAAGGGGGAATATTTTAAAACTGTTCTCTAACTTTATTGCTGTTACTACTGCTATTGGAGCTGTATCATTCCCCAAATATCCCAGCACAGAGATAATTTCATTCAGAGATAATTTCTGCCCCACAGGGTTCTTAGTCTAAGAACGCAGCTATCAGCCCCCGACTGCTCAGGCTGTTTCTCCTTCCCTTGCTCACTGCATCCCTGACACCAAATTCTCTCCCTCTGTCCTGGTTTCAGCTGGGATTTTCTTTAATCTTTCTTTAATTTTCTTTCTAGTAACTGGTATAGTGCTGTGTTTTGGATTTAGGATGAGAATAATGTTGATAACAAAGGGATGTTTTCGGTACTGCTGAGCAGTGCTTACACAGAGTCAAGGCCTTTTCTGCTCCTCACCCCACCTCACCAGCGAGCAGGCTGGGGGTGCACAAGGAGCTGGGAGGGGACACGGCTGGGACAGCTGACCCCAACGGACCAAAGGGATATCCCACAGCATATGACGTCATACTCAGCATGTAAACTAGGGGAAAATCTGGCGGAGGTCCACTGCTTCGAAACTGTCTGGGCATTGGTCAGTGGGTGGTGAGCAATTGCATTGTGCGTCACTTGTTTGGTATATTCATTTATCATTATTATTATTTTCCCTTTCTTTTCTGTCCTATTACATTGCCTTTATCTCAACCTACAAGTTTTACCTTTTTTTTCCAATTGTCTCCCCCATCCCACTGAGGAGTAGTGAGTGAATGGCTGTGTGGTATTTAGCTGCCTGATAGGTTAAACCACCACACCCTCCAAATCTTAAGGCCAGACATTACGTGTGGCTGCTGGGAGATTCACCCAGTCACAACGCATGACTCAGACCTGCTGTGGCACAGTATCCTAGCTTAGTCACACTTTCTCATAATTATTTTGTGATTAGTTTTTTTTTTAATTTTCTTTGTACATATACCCAAATCTTTAGACATTTACACACGAATTAATTTTTGTTGCACAAGAGAAAATTAAATGTCTCACTAAATTCAGGAAGATGACTAATGTAGAATGAAAGCTTTATCTTAGTTGACCCAATGTCTTATATTGTTCATTATTAAAAGGGAGAATATTTAAACAGATTAAGTATTATTTCAAAAAACTTTTGGATTCATTTGAAATGGCACATCAATTAAAAAGTCTTATACTTGTCAGGTACCTCAGAGAGTTCTTTAGAACTCTTTTTACCTTGGGATTAGACAGTTCCTCATTTTTTTACAAATCCATTGTGTTATCACACTTAAGTATTTTCCAGTGAAGAGTACAAATAAATATATCTATATATATAAGATAAATATCATATAATGCAAAATATTACTATAGAAACATTAACACATCTTTATTAAAAAGTAATATATTCTGCTTGCTTGTTTTTTTACCAATGTTAATGTCTTAGGTTATTGAAACAAACATGAAAACACCTACTGTGTTCTTCTGCAGGCAGTTTAATTATAGAATATTGTGTAATGCTTAATCGATTTGGTTTGCATTATCTCAAACTGTAGGGCTGTATTTGAAAGATACCCTGTTTTCAACAGTGTTTTTGCCATGTTTATCAAGAGTATGAACTGCCTTCTGTTAAAGTTCTGTGAAAAGGTGAAAACACAGTAACATTATAACCTCAGTGTCATGCAGTACAGAAAATGTACTGGATCAGCACTTCAGTGGAGAATTTCTGAAGCAATGGTGATATTGTTGTGTGATAAATGATTTTCCATTTTCAAAATAAACAGTTAAATCATGGAAAGATTAAAGGAATGCTTCTGAGAGCTAAATTTATTCAGACAGTAGGCAGAAGACCGTAACTCTTTCTTCAGAATAATAATACACAGACAAACTTATGCCACTTGTCCCATTCATTCCTAAGCATCCAAACTACCGTATACTTGTGTTTTTTATATGACTTGTGACTAGTGAGACATGAAAGAAAGTGAAAGGCGTAATTGGTCTGTATTTTCAGCATTTAAAAAACCAAAGTTTATCTCACTATTGTGTAGCATTTAGAGATATTTCTTCATTTCCAGAAACATCCTAATTCACTGACTAAACAGACCTATTCTTTTTTGAACATCATAGGTGGGATTGTTTGTAGTGGAGCCAGAATTGTGTGTTTGCACTGAGGGTAATATCAGTCAGAAATAAGTAATATACATTTCCATCATGACTACCTTTCTCTCTCAAAAAAAAAGAAAAATTAATCACCTTGAACATTTCATATTGTATAGGATCATTTAGATTTCATCATCATATACACTTTTATGATAGATGTGAATGTAAATCACCAACCTACATTTGATATTCTATTAATAGTTCCACATAAATCAATGTCTTTGTTTGATTTGTGTAATAATAAATAACAATAATGAAAATGTCAGGTGTCAGTTTTTAAGATGAGGACGTGTTAGAAATTATTTAAAACTCATTATGTCATAACATTTGGCATTCCATACTTGTGAACACAATGATTTTTCTTAGCATTTTATTGATTGTTCTCAAGCTTTATATCTAATTCTTTTATTTGTGACATAATGATCTTTAGACCTTTAAGTCTAACTTTGCCAAAGCAAAAGTATCAGATCAAGAATCTTAATAGGAAATGTGAAGTTTAGTGCTGTTTTTTTTGGTTTTATGAAGTTATAAACACTGCAGTGCATCTGTGTATAATATTCTAGAAAGCTATTGCAAAAATGGAGGTGTGCATCCTAACTGTGTTTTAAAACACAGAGGAAGTGAATCATCTGGAAGAAGATACTTGATCCTTTTTTTTTTTTTTTTTACAGAATTAGAAAAAACTCAAGTCTTTCTTTGAATTTTTGTCTGTAATCTTCTGCAGAAGTAATGGTTGAAAGCAACAAAGGTGATTCAACTCTGATTAGTACACTTTATTATATACTTACAGGTTACATTCTCTAGCCAAAAACCTGAGTAACTATTTTATACTATCTGAGTGGGCACTGAAAGATTATTTCTTACTTAAAAGCAATGAGTTAAATAGAAATTTAAAGTAGGGTTGGGAACACTATGGTGTGTGAATTTGGAAGATCTTCTGCAGTTGCTTTGGAAATAGTTCTAAAGAGTTCAATATGCAGCTGCTGTTGGCCTTTGTCTGCCCAAATTTGCAACTTATTGTCCAGGATGAGCAGAATTCATGTGTTTCCTTTATGGAAGGTGCTCGGGTTTTGTATTCTGTAGCATATTGCTTGGTAATCACTTTCTGCTTCTGCATGTGATGCTCAGCCTCGGTACTCTGAATGGTTCTCAGTGACTGTGACTTCTGTTAGTCATTTTAGCCACAGTTAGACACTGACCACTCTCCATGATTACCATGAACTGCACCTTCCGCTCCACTTTGCCAATCTGTAGCTATGCTCTGCCCATGTTTGAATGCATTAGGGCCACAAGAGTCCCTGCAATGTTTGGAAAATTTTTGAGTAACACCAAGGTAGGTAGGGCCCACAAAGTATTTTTACACCAGAAGAGAACTCCTGGACGCACCCTCCCCTGCTGCCCAGGAAACGGCTCTTTGCCTCAGTTCAGGAGGCCTATCCCCAAAGTTCATTCCTCACACTTACTGACAGTGAGAACAATGATTTGTCAACAGTGTGGAAATCAAACTGTTTGTGGACCCCTTGAACATTTCATATTGCATAGGATCATTTAGATTTCATCATCATATACACTCTTATGATAGATGTGAATGTAAATCACCAACCCACACTTGATATTCTGTTAATAGTTCCACATAAATCAGTGTCTTTGTTTGATTTGTGTAATAATAAATAACAATAATGAAAATGTCAGGTGTCAGTTTTTAAGATGAGAATGTGTTAGAAATTATTTAAAACTCGTTATGTCATTAACATTTGGCATTCCATACTTGTGAACACAATGATTTTTCTTAGCATTTTATTGATTGTTTTCAAGCTAAGACAATCAGTCATTCCATGAAATAGTAGGCTAGACCTTAAAGTAACTTGTTCTGCTACTTAATGATTTTATGACCCAGTTAACTATGAAATAATTTAAATGTCCTTTATTACTGTCCTCTTTCTAGCTCCATCTGAAGTGGTTTTTTCATTTGATGTTGGAAATGGACCTAGCGAAGTTACAGTGCAATCACTCACTCCCTTAAATGACAACCAGTGGCATTATGTGAAGGCTGAACGGAACATCAAAGAGGCATCCTTACAAGTAGATCAGCTTCCTCAAAGGTCTCATGGTGCTCCACCTGATGGACATATTCGCTTGCAGCTCAACAGCCAGCTTTTTGTAGGTAGGCACCCATTTAACAGAATCTTTCCTAGTTATCATCATGAAAATATGAAGAGAAAAGGGGTGAAAAAAAAAAAAAAAGGAAGAAAAAAAGATGGCAACTGAGTCTTTTGAAAACAGTTTGATGAGATGAGAGCCTTTGTGAAAAATCCATGGAGATGTAGCTCTATTTTGAGATTACAAATTCAGTGCTGTAGCCTATGGTTACTGCTGGACAGGATTTCAAGCAAAGTTTTCTTCTTTTGAGGTTTGTTTGAAGAACAACTAAAGGATCTCCATTTGCACCATTTTTGGGAGTATGCCATCTGCTGAAGGAAGATGTGTTACGTCTGTAATTTCAAGGAAATTTTGTTGTCTCTCTTCATCCACAACTTCCCAGGTTGCCCAGAAAAGTTGTGAATGCCCCATTATTGGAAGTGGTTAAGGTCAGGTTGGACAGGGCTTTGAGCAGCCTGATCTAAAGTAAGAGGTCCCTGCCCATGGCAGGGGGGGTTGGACTGGGTGATCTTTAAAGGTCCCTACCAACCCAAACCATTCTGCAGTTCTATGAATCTGTGATCTACTCCTCTGCCCTTTGCTAACAGATTTAATGAAATAATCAAACACTGTTTACTTAGTATTGAAAACAAGAGAAAAGGACTATTCTTTGATTTTACACAACCAGGAAAAATCCAGATCTATCGTTGGTTCTGTCTGAACTGTGAAAGGTTCAAAGGAAGAAGTTTACCTGAATGTTTCTGCCTTTGTACTTTAGCAAATATGACATTAATGTATTTAGATAAAACACTGGAAAAGCAGAAATGGAATAACAAAAAATTAATTAATGTTTATTTAGCTATTACATGGAGCTATGTAGAGCTATGTGTTATGTACATGGTAGTGTTCTTACTGTCATATTGCCATATTATGAATTTATAAGTTTCTGATGTATATGCATGGTATACAGTATAAGAACATGTAAAGTCTGCCCTACTTTTAAACAGATCTTTATCTAGATCTGCTGTGAGATAAAACATACTAAATGAATATATGTTTTATTTGCTGTGTGTTGGACAAGAGTGCAGTTAAGGGGAATAGTGTTCTGAAACTGTAGCTACAGAAACTGTGAATCCTTAGGGAAAAATTAAATGGAGAGGGAACCCTTGTATGCTGGGATTGGAATTCTGACCTGTGCCTCAAAAGGCATCAAGGGTAGAAGAGGAAGACTAGACCAAACATTGAAGAATTTTATATTTTGATTAAAAGCATGGAGGAATTTTCTATGACAAAGAAGGTATCCAAGATATTAGCTATTGTGGAGTTAGGAGAAGTCTTAGAATTAGTTTATATTCACAGTAATTGACTAGAACTATTAATGGAAGGACTAGGAGATTTCTGTTTACTATAATACAATAAAATATATTGCTGTCCTCTGACTTGAGTTACCCTTTAGCTTACCATATGAACAGTTGAAATAGATCAGTTTGAATTTGCAAGGTCTGATCTGTGAAATAAGACTAAGAAACAGTCTAATTCTGCAGGTATTTATGGTAATATCAAGTCTAAACAGTTTTCTAAT
Source organism: Oceanodroma leucorhoa (assembly GCA_030449065.1). Classification (NCBI taxonomy): domain Eukaryota; kingdom Metazoa; phylum Chordata; class Aves; order Procellariiformes; genus Oceanodroma; species Oceanodroma leucorhoa. The sequence continues at coordinate 2,738,832 of JASVER010000103.1, read as the reverse complement.
AATTTTGAAAATTAATTGATCTCTAGTTCTTCTAACCCTTCTCCCAAACAACTTAATACTGTACTAACCTGTATTGACAGTTGCACTTTCTGGTAATTTTTTATGAAGTAATTGGCCATTGAATAGAGTGACTTTGTCAAATTATTTGACAAATTCTAGCAAACTTATGTACAACTATCTCCTGTATAGAGCTGACAATTTAGAAACTCTTTCGACTTATCTACAAGCAACTGTCTAGCTCATTTTCTTTGGATAATTTTCAGGTGAATAATTGTATTAGAAGAGTGATTCTGCTGTTTTGCTTCTGGTGTTGTGGGGTTTTTTCCTCTCTGAAAATTCTTGAAGATCCTGGGAGTAAAATGAAATAGTATTCACTGTACTACTGTGTACCTTTAAATCCCTTATGAGTTATTTCGAAATAATTTGGAACAGGACTGATAAAAATGGCATTTGTTTAATTTTATTTCTGCTTTTACTTTTTAAAAGAGAACAAATGACAGGAAATAGCAGAGTAAGTTGTGCAACAAAGGACAAGAGAAATGGTATGTAGATTGCAAACCTTGCTAAGCAATCAGGATGAATAAAATGCTAGCTGTCAGGAAGTGTGCCAAAAAATAAACAACAGTGAAAACAAATGAAGCAACAGTCATTGTTAGCCTTAGGATTGTCCTATGACTTTATCACATATGCTTGGTAGTCAGGTATATCCTGACCAGTATTCCTCTGTAGTGAGGGGGCTAAACCTTCCTACTACTCAAGAATGGACACAGCTTCCAGTATGGGACAAAGTATGTCAGGCCAGACACCAACTGTGCCGTATCATGATCCATACCATGAGACTAACAGACAGACAGACACACAGATCAGTTGACCAGTCAGTAGGATCTTGAAAGAGTAAAACTGTACAGCTCATGACTCTCCCATCCCTTTTTTTCTTTTTTTCCTTTTTTTTCCCCTGTTTTTTTTTTTTTTCCT
>JASVER010000103.1:2580309-2737662 GCA_030449065.1 Oceanodroma leucorhoa | reverse complement strand
CCTCCATTTTCATCTCCTCTCCTCCCCTCTCCTCTCCTCTCCTCTCTCTCTTTAAAAAAGAAAAAAAAAAGAAAACCACCCAATTTTTGGATGTTACTCCTTTGTGAATTAATAGAAGTGTGCATCATTTCTTGGTATCTAACTGTGCAAAATCCTTGTTTCCTATTAAAAGTTTTAAGGGTTTGTTGTGATTACTTGACAAAAAAGAGATCAGATATGCTTTTAAAGCTATTTATAAATATTTTCACTTGCATAGGCTTGTATCTTGGAAATTCATAATAGACTATTCAGGGGTTGTAAAACATAAAGAGAATTTTACACATCAATTATTTTAAATTTTTAAAAGCTCATATGAATTTATTTCAGGTGGGACAGCATCCAGGCAGAAAGGATTTTTGGGATGCATTCGTTCATTACAGTTGAATGGAATGGCCCTTGACCTGGAAGAGAGAGCAAAGATAACGCCAGGAGTTGAACCAGGCTGTCCTGGACATTGTAGCAGCTATGGTAACCTGTGTCACAATGGTGGAAAATGTAGAGAGAAATACAGTGGATTCTCCTGTGACTGCACTTTCTCTGCCTATGCTGGGCCATTCTGTAAGAAAGGCAAGCATGTCTTTTATCTTTATTAATTATTGGAAACAGGACCATACAGTCCAGAACAAGATCTTTACAACCCTTTAAAGATATATTTAAATGCTTGCAAAATATTTATGTTTTACTTAACATAGAGAAACATTCAGCTGAATCTGTTCAGTAAGTGTAAGCTTTGTTAAACACTGTCTTCCAGAGATAAGTTCACCATACACTATTTAAAGCAGGAATAACATTACCTGAGAGGATCAGCATATTTTCTTTAATGTTATGCAACTCCTTTGATTCTTTTATATTATACTCAAGCTAGGAACTATATCTTTATGAATAAACTTTTGGATTTCTGTATTTCAAGTCTTAATCCCAAAACTAAGACTAAATTTAGAAAACAAACCAAGAAACAGAAGAACCTTAAACTTCTTTTTACTGTAAGAAGAAAGTGAGATCATCGGAAATGGGACTAAGCCCATGTTTTCAACCATTTTAAAGGAATCCTTTGGTGATGATATCATACTGGTAGATGATTACAAGTCGTCAAGTTTGAATTTTAAAAATGGAAGTTTATCTAGAACTTTTGGTATTTGCATAAAATTCTGATCTGCTAAGAATGACTTCCTTCGGCCATGTATTAAATGCATTCTGCAAAGTAGTCAGTGGCTTAAATGCCATAACTCCATGTTCCTCTAAATTAGTGAGCACAACATCTGCCCAGCCCCACAAGAATAAAGGACTTGTGTGAAGTCCTTCCATATCTATCGCTGTGGAGCTAATGCCACTGGGTGAGGAATGATACTTTCCTCCTCCCCCACAAACAGCAGAAGAAACTAATGGTCACACTCCATGTTTATTGTTCTGCAGGGCAGAGTGGCTCCTGTTGCTGAAAGTGTGGGATGACCTATAGTAATAACTTTCAGTCACCTTCTGTCAAAGATACTGAGCCAGATTACAGAAATCTCCGGAAATGTTTCTGAAGTGTGGAGGTTGTGTGTGAAAACAGGATACTCTAAGACAGTTACTTTTAGCAGAAAACAGCTGTGATATCACAGAGATACAAAAGCCTTCTGTGAGTGATTCATCCATAAGAAGACCATAACCCAGTTTGTATTCTCCTTTTCTTTCTCCCACCTGACCAGTCTCTTTTCCCACATACGTGTTTCAGGTGTGGCCAAGTTTAATCAATATATTAGGATTCAGACTGTTGTACCCATTTCTCTGTAGGAGCAGTATATATATAAGACAGGACATATTAGGCTTGAGGATATGGATAAACAGGAAAAAAAGCAGAAAGCATGTTTAAAACTAGACAAAAAGGAGCACTTCTTCATGCAACAGATATTTAAGACACATATCTAACTGGGCTTTTGCTCTAGCCCAGGTTGTGTCTTACTTTTCTCTATAGTTCTAAATACTAGTTCCATTTATATTTCTTTTTCAGCTTTATCACAATAGTTAAGAATACATTTTATTTTGTTTTGTGGCAGAAAGAAAAAAAAAAAAAGAGCTTTAGTCTTGTTTTGCATGATATTTAAAAACTGAATTATTTTTTGTTTCAGAGATCTCTGCCTATTTTGCGACTGGCACTTCTGTGACATACAATTTTCAAGAATACTACACCTTAGCTAAAAATTCCAGTTCTCATGCTTCTTCTTTCTATGCTGACATGACACTGAACAGGGAAGCAATTACATTTGCCTTCCGAACAACACGGACACCAAGCTTACTGCTTTATGTCAGCTCCTTCTACAAGGAATACCTCTCGATCATTCTCACCAGAAATGGTAAGTGTTCAGATAGGTCTTCTGGAAACACTAATGAATGTCGTAGCTGCTAACTCAGATTCACAGACCTGAATCACAAACTAAGCATTGTCCTGTTGTTGTTTTAAATGATATATTTATTTTTCAGCTGCACCGAGCAATACTTTCCACATGAAAAACTACACTCTTACTGTAATTTCAACTCTTATCACTGTTTCCTTTTTATCATGTTGGCAAAAATATTTATTTCTGGAAATCCTCTAGAAATGAAATAAAATATTTCAAATTATTTTTTTTTAAAGTTTTGAAATGAAACAAAAAATGTATCTGATCTGTCTGCTACTCAGACGGCGTATTAATTGCCATCTTTATGATAAATAATGAAATAAAATATTTTTTTGAAAGTGCATTATCCATTTTCCAAATTAATCAGAGGTCATTTCATTCAACTAATTTCATAAGCTACCTATATACCTATGAAAATATACATATATATCTGTGAAAATACACGTAACATAATTGATGTTTCCATTTAAGCTGAATATTAAATGTTAGTTGGATTTTTCTTTTTCATTCTTTCTCCTATGTCTAGATAACTTTTTTWAATTTTTTTTTACTTAAAAAACCCACAGACTGAGTTGGATCTTTGGGTTTATCAAAGACACTTTGCAGCCACAGTGGTTCTGTGCTCAGAGAAGGTTCTATGCTTTCCCAGGYACAGATTTGGATATAGAATAACAGTATTATCCTCCCCATCATGTGAGGTGGAACATGTTTTACCCATGACTGGACTGGGTCTGCCCTGGGCCTTGCTTTCCAAAGGATGAGTAGAAAGTTATAGTCCACCTACAGCTGGGAGGGAATCTCTGACAAGAAAACCACACTGCCTCTGTGTTCTGCTGTGAAAGAGTCTCTATGTGATTATATGTGTACAGACAGTATGCTGGGGGTTAACAACAAGAAATGAGAAATGAGCTAGAAATTATGAACTGCAACCTACTGAATTGTCAACTGGTTAGAGATTTACAGGTCTGGACAGTGTAAACATTATTCAAGAACAGTACTTGTAAGGTACTGAGTTTTATTTGATAAGTGACATCGGTATGAGCTACCAGACCAAGTCTTTCTCAGCTGAATTATTAAAGTACTTACTAAAATTTCTGCACAAATTTTAACTCATTATTCAGATTTGTGACAGTTTATGGTTATCTTTGCCACTACATCCTACTTCCAACATTGCTATTACTTTTCCTGTTGCCTTCTTTCATTTCTCACTTATGCCAATTTCTCATAGTTAATTCCTTAAATAAATCAAACATTTGTTTCGCTCTTCAAATGCACCTGTGAAGCAGGAGGCATTCTATATGATCTACATTGCCTGTTGTATATGTAGTATACTATACCATTTGCTCTGTTTATCCTTGCAGGAAGTTTACAGATCAGATACAAGCTAGATAGCCATCAAGATCCTGATGTCTTCAACGTCAATATCAAAAGCATGGCTGATGGACAACTGCAATACGTGAAGATTAACAGAGAGGAGGAAATGCTCTTTGTAGAGGTAATTCAGTTAGATTAAAAAAATAGTGGATTATCGTAAAAAAGTAGACGATCCAAAGCAAAATGAAGTAGTTACAAGAAGGCAATTACCCCAAAATGAACTGTGTTTTAATATCTCAAGTAAAGAACACAAAGGTTAGCAGACTGATGATGCACAGTGAAATTCTACATTAGACAATCTCTTTGGTGTTCACCTTGTCTATTTCAAAAGGTCAATACTTCATCATCATTTTATATGAAAATACAATGAAATGTCTGATGGTTAAATATTCACAATTTGTGAAATGTGTATGACTGCTGTCATTTGGTTTGGGTCTTGCATTTTGTTTTTTGTTCCAAATTACTTATCAAACTACAGTGCAAATATATTAGCATCTAGATTATAATTTAAAACTATTTGTCTAATTTTCTTCAGTCTCTTTTACACAAAGGAATGTGACTATTAAGGAAAAGATTTTTTGTTAATTTTTCCAGAATTTTGATAATAAAATAGAAATATTTGATTTTCTAACAGTAGATACTAGCATGTAAAGAAATCTTAATTTTTTGAATTAAAATTTGAAAAACCTGGATGTTACAAGTTAGTATTTTGAGACTAGAGCTAAGTTTGCTTAGTTGTGCATTGATAAAAGGCTTGAAAGCAAGTAGTTCTAGAGGTACTCTGGGGACACAACAATTACAGTATAATATTTGATCTTTATGAACTAAATGTTGAATGCCTTTTTTAATGAAAATAGCCTTTTTCTTGTTTTTGAAGGTTTACAATTTTTATTCATCTTATCTATGAAAAAGAAGGAATCAAGCAAATCAATAAGATAAATAGAGGCTTATTAAGTGGGATGCTTAAGAAGTATCACAGCTATAATCAGTGATCTGAGGAAGCTGATCATTTATTTCCTGATTAGTTTTTATGCTATAACTAACAAATGCTTCCCTCAGCTCCTTTTATTTTTAACCTTGATCTTATCTGTTTTTTTGCAAACTTTGACTAAAATCTCTTCCGTTATTCTACTTTGTTCTTCACCGCAACATTCTGCAGGTTAACCAGAATGAAAGAATGAAGTTTATTCTATCTTCAGGCACAGAATTCAATGCAATCAAGTCTCTTACACTTGGCAAGATTTTAGGTAAGTGGAACACCACAGGGTTTTCTAAAACGTAGGTCAAAATGTCATCACGGCACATAAAAAATAATAACCTTAATCTCACTGAAAGACATTTGTTGTCTTGGATTTAATTAGACACTAAGTCACAATCAAGGTAAAAACTTCAGCCTTGTTGAAATACAAATATAATCATGGGTAAGTACTTCCTGAAAAATGATCAAGTGGGTTCCATTAAAAATAATTTCACACTTGTCTCTCTCATTTTGCAATCAAGCATTATGAAACACCACTTTTTTTTTTACTTTCAGGAAAAAATAAGTCACTGTGAAATCATACACAAAGACCATAGAATACTATTAATCATGTACTGTATTTGAAAAATTTTCTGTGATTAGATTATGATGTAAACAGTTAGGGATAAGGTAACTTAAGCAAAAACTTTGTTGGAGTTACTTTCTAAAAACAAGTTCAGCTATGACAAAATATTTTGTCTAGCAATGATTCATCAAAAGCTGTCTGTTTCTCTGTAGTAATGATCAAAATGGAATTTACCTATCTACAATTACCATTTTGTCAATTTTGTTAAAATAAAATAGCCTGAACTAAAATTTTCAAGATCTTACTATTTTCATATTTCTCACGTTGGGGAAACTCAATGACAGGGGAAGATGTGGTGCTGATGAAAAGTTAAAGGGTATTTCTCTTTTCTCTAAAGTAATTTAAAGTCTGTGTTGCTACATTCCCATATCAAATAAAGGTCCATTTGTGAATTCTTCCTCTAATAGCACTTTTTGTCACAACAATATGAAAACAGAGCTGGTATAGGTTGTGATATATAGTAACTAAGACTACACTGACCTTTTCACCATTTTGTAGTTAGACTGATTGTTTTCACCCTTCCACAAGTGGTCTTGGGCTAAGTGTAGAATAAATAGGTTTACCAAAATATGGATTATTGGAAAATATTATATCTAATTTTATAGATCTTAAATGCTTATAATTTCATATTGCACACAGGTTAACACCACTACCAAAAGTAATACTGTTTATTTTTAATAAAAGCAATTTTTAACAGAAATTATGAACCATGTTCCAAAACAAGATCTGGGAAATGAACTGCCTCCCTCTCTAACTCTTTGGTGCTTGAACAGTTAGCCAGTAAACTGTCTGCAAAGGAGTGATGGTTTCCCATTCTCTAAAAATCTCTTTAAGTAAGTTAAAGTGTTAACAAAGGTTTTTTGTAGAAATAAAGTCAGAAAACTCTGATATGTGACATAAAATAAATTGAGTTTTCATCTCAACTTTCATCTCAACAATATATCATCTGTATATCAATAGATGATATACTAATTTATCTTGCCTCCCCAGGTTTATAGGAACTATTTACATGTTTTATATAATACCTATCCTAAACCAGAAGATCAAAGAAGTGTTTTCTTCACATTCAGTTGTATGTGGTTTAGTTTACAGGAATTTTATTACTATGTACCTGAGGTGCCCCTCCGCGATCCATATATCTACCACCTTTTGCATAGTACCTTTGGGAATAACGTAACAGCTTTGGTAAATCAATGTTTCTGCCATTGTAACAGACCCAGAAATACTGTCCTGGCTATGATGGTAGAAAACACTCATGTTTTACCGAAGAATCTCCTACTGGCAAGCAAAGCATTAGTTGAAATATTCCATCATGCCACTGGGTGGGAGGTACTAAGTCTCCAACAGTTTCTGTCTAACCTCTATCTACATTTAAATAATGTAAATCCAAAACAAAATATGTATGAAATTAGTTTTCTACTCTATTCTGAGTAAAAATTAGAGTTTAACTATTTCTGTCACACATGTGTGCGTTCACGTACACACATATACACACAAAAATCAGCTACAAATATACCCTCTCCTATATGCAATCTCGGCTATTAAAAAGGACTTAAAGAAATCTTCAGTTCAATTTCACAACAGAGAAGCATAATTAAGATGATTTCTGACCTATCATTGTTTAGAAAAGTTGATATATAAGGGTATTAATTGAGAGAAATTTGAATGTGATATTTCAAGCGTAATTAGTTTAATAGCCTGATTTATAAGATCATAGCATTACAGAATGGTTTGAGTTGGAAGAGACCTTAAAATATCATCTAGTTCCAACCCCCGTTCCAAGGAATGTCTTTCACCAGATCAGATTGCTCAAAGCCTCATACAACCTGACCTTGAACACTTCGAGTGATGGGGCATCCACAAATTTTAGGGGCAACCTGTTCCTGTGTCTCACTACCCTCACCATAAAAAAACCCATTTTCCTTATGTCTAATCTAAATCTACCCTCTTCCAGTTTAAAACTGTTACCCCTTGTCCTGTCATACAGATCCATCTTTCTTATAAGCTGCCTTTATACATTGGAAGGCTGCAATAAGGTCTTCCCAGAGCCTTCTCTTCCCCAGGCTGAACAACCCCAACTCTCTCAGCCTTTCTTCATAGGAGGGGTGTTCCAGCCCTTTGATCATTTTTGTGGACCCCCTCTGGACCCGCTCCAACAGGAGCTTGAGCTTGTCTTGTGCTGAGGGCTCCAGACCTGGATGCAGTACTCCAGGTGGGGTCTCACCAGAGCGGAGTAGAGGGGCAGAATCACCTCCCTCAACCTGCTGGCCACGCTTCTTTTCATGCAGTCCAGGACACGTTTAGCTTTCTGGGCTGTAAGCACACCTTGCTGGCTCATGTCCAGCTTTTCATCTGCCAGTACCCCCAAGTCCTTCTCGGCAGGGCTGCTCTCAATCCTTTCATCCCCCAGCCTGTATTGATACCAGGGGTTGCACCAACGCACGTGCAGGAGCTTGTCCTTGCCTTATTGAACTTCATGAGGTTCACATTGGCCCACTCCTCAAACCTGTCAAGGTCCCTCTGGATGACATCCCTTCCCTCTAGTGAATCAATTGCACCATTCAGTTTAGTGTCATCCACAAACTTGCTGAGGATTCACTCAATCCTACTGTCTATGTCATTAATAAAGAGACTGAACAGTACCAGTCCCAGTGTGGACTGCTGAGGGTTACCACTTGTTACTGATCTCCATTTAGCCACTGAGCTGCTGCATGCAACTATTCTGATAAGGCCATCCAGCTAATTCCTTATCCATCAAATAGATGGTTGTGGTTTTCAATTCTGAGAGTGTTATCTAGAATAGGTGGAAGAATCATTTTGAATATATAATAAAATGCATGCAGTCATAATTGTTTTCATAATTATGCTAACCAAATGCTAAGTAGCTTAAAATGTATTAAATAATGAAATTTAAAGATTATATTTATAGACTTTAAAAAAAATCCTAATTATTCTTTAGTTGTGATTGTTTGGAAGAGTCTCAGTGTAGCTGATTTGTTTTCTTACTGGAAAAATAACTAAGGGCCTCTAACACAAACAGAAATGTATATTACCTTTGAAATGTAGATTTTCTTTATAGAATGCACAGTCCAGAAAAGAACTGGTATGTAGATATGCACAGAGAATAGAAAAGAGACTGATCATTTAAGCATAACTTTAAAGCAATATTAGCTGAAATATAAACTACTAGAAGGAAATTGTTTAAAATATTTCAAAACCCCACAAATTGATGATAAAACTGAATCAGGAATTTATAATGTTTTGAAGTGTAGTAGTCTATTGCAGTCACACTCACATAGGGTAATACTACTATGACCAGTACAAAATTAAAGGTCTTGTTGTCTTTGTTATGAAATTCCATATCAAAGCTTGCATCAATTTACTTAAAAATGTATTTGTTGCAATGTAATGAAATCCACATTTTTAGGCAAATAGCAGTCTCTTTTAATCAGGACCAATGTCATTTCTTTCAAAGAAACCCCACTGTTATAAAAGTTCAGAAGTGCGAATTTCTTCAGTTATGCGATGGCTTTGCCTCATCACTGCAGTGTGAAGCATGGAGTTACAATGACATATCTGTGGGGGCACTCAGCCCAGTTTGGCTCAGTTTACAGAATCTGTCCTGAAGAAAATAAATGTTATTCTTCTCTCCCTTTCAAAGGAGAGATGCTGTTGAAGAGCTGCTGTTTCTTTTATAAATCTGACTGCTTTGGGTCCTCATTCCTGTGAAGTCATATCTAGAGATGGAAGGAGACTTTGTGAAGGCAGTGGAAAAAAGTAATGAGTGTTTGCTGCAGTGAAGAGGTCTAAACAGAAGAAGGAGTAACAAAATACGAATATTTCTTGTACTTTGAAAAGTTGTTCAGGAAAAACACACGTTTTAAAGTAGGCCAGAAAGGAATGGATTTGAAGAACTATCTTCAGTTGGAGAACTACTTTTCTGAGCTCTTCTGCAGATGTGCATAGCTCAGTTTTTTTGTTGAAAGCAAATCTGAGAGCTAGTTGCTGAACTAGTTTTGAATTCCCAGGAAAAATTACCTTCCAATTTAAAGACTTCTGAATTTATGTTATGCACCATTGTGACAAAATAATCAGGGAACTAGGCTGTGTTGGGACTCAACAAATTATGTGAAGGTTAAGTTGTGAGGGAAAAGAGAAGCAGAACACTCAGACACAGAATTCACAGAATACAAGCCAAAGGGCTCCTTATGATTTTGTTTTCCTTCTTAGAAGATATTTTCTCTCAAAGCACCCCACACTGTAAAAAGAAACCTCTCTTTTTACAGCAACCCACTGAGGAATCAATTTAATTCTGCTGAGTAAAGCCACATTTGCCCAAGACACAGCTTCCTAGCCTTCCCCACGGTTTTTCTTCAGTGAGAGTTGTTAACCTTTCTAACTAACATATCTAACTGAGATCAAGACAGGCTTCAGCAAGATTTAGTTAGGTCTGATTTATCCACAAAGTTTCACCAGCTTAAAAGAATGTGTGATTTTAAGCTGATTCGCTTAAATAAAGGCATCACAGTGAATATGGACATCTCCAACAATGTAAAAATTGGTTATTTCAGTAATAAATAAAAACAAATTGTCACTAGACTCTTAATAAGAAGGCCTAAGTTAAACCAGTAAAATATTTTGTACCCACATTTGAAATAGAATTTCTGTGTATTCAAACTATTCCATTCTATTTGTAGTGAAATTGTCCTTTCTTCTATCGGTTTATTTGTCTCTGAAATTATAAGATTGTATAATCTTGTTCTGTCTTTATGGGAATATCTTTGAGGATAATTAATTGCACAGCTTGCTTAAGAGGTCTAATTATTGTAGTTTTATTGATAAAGGAATGATGGAATTGCAAAACTCTCACTGTGCTCCACTGATATGTAAAAATATAGTGATAATTCAAATTGTTAATTTGAAAATCAACCTTTTAAAGCAATAATGTCTGGGTACTCCCAAAAAAGTGCTGCAATGAAGCACATGCTAAGTAATAATTGCTTTAAAAATGTCCACTTCTCTTTATGCAGCTTTTTCTACTACATGAATTTGGAAATTCATATAGTAATAAAATAGTAAAATTTAATCTTTTAAAGTTGGTATAGAAAAGCCTTTCATATAAGTCTCTTAGTGTGAAATATGCATTTTTATGCACCTCCCACATTTTGAAGAACATATAATTGTACTCCAGCAAACTTATATGAAAACATTTTTAATTTTTTTTTCATCAGATTTTAATTTATTCAGCCAAGCTTGTCAAGATTCACTTCCAATACAGAAGCTTTTCAGGATAATTATTTGGGGAAAGAGAAAGTTCCCACAGTCTTGCAATCTTAGACAAATACCAGTATTTAAAAAAATCAATATTCAGGGATTTAATGGAGATAATTTAGTTTGATGAACTAATTCTGTTGGCAAAATTTGACTTCTGATATTTTATTTTAAATATTTTTCTACTCAATCTCAGCGGTGTAACAAATGACAGTTCCACAAATAATATCCACTTGTGACTCCTGATTGCTAGAATTGTATTGTTGAAAAAGCAGCAAAAAGTCTCAGTGACAAAACTATCTCTTACTTCCTGTTAATCAAATTGCTTTCTTTATTGGCATTTTTTTCAGCAGTAAACTGCTGAAACAAATAACAAATTAAGGAAAAAGGACCTAGTTTGTTTTTGAGTGTTTTTAAAGGGTATTTTTTTGTGCACAAAAATCAGAAAAATAATTGTTTAATGACATATTTTTCAGTAATTTATCTCCTCCTAGTCACTTCAGTCTGAGACATAAGTAAACTTCGGTAAAATACTGTTGTATTTCTTCATATTAAAAAAAAAAAAAGTAACAATGTAGCAGCATTTATGTGGTCACATATTAACCACAGGGAAAAAAAACCCAACCAACCAACCATATATGATTCAACTGAAATCAATGAGTGTATAGATGTAATTAGTTTTAACTGTAATAAACACTTTTAATGTGGAAAGCCTGACCATAATAAAATTTTCATACCAACACAGGCTTATTGCACAAATGTGAGATTTTGTGGCAGTCCATTCCAAGCACAGTTAGTACCTCCAGCTGGTAATTTAACTGTGAAAGTCAAATACACATTATTTTTTTCTACTGGGCAAATTCATAGAATTATGGAATCATATACTATCTTGAGTTGGAAGGGACCCATAAGGATCATCGAGTCCAACTCCAGACTCCTCACAGGACTACCTAATACTAAACCATATGACTAAGAGTGTCGTACAGACGCTCCTTGAACTCTGACAGACTTGGTGCCATCATCACTTCCCTGGGAAGCCTGTTCCAGTGACTGACTACCCTCTCAGTGAATAACCTTTTCCTAATGTCTAATCTGAACTTGACTCTGCTTCATACCATTTCCTTGTGTCCTATCGCTGGTCACCAGAGAAAGATCAACACCTCTCTCTCTGCTGCCCCCCTTGAGGAAGGTGTAGCCTGCAGTGAGGTCACCCCTCAGCCTTCTCTTCTCCAAGATGAACTAACCAAGTGACCTCAGCTGCTCCTCCTAAGTCTTGCCCTGGAGACCTTTCACCATCTTGGTCACCCTCCTCTGGACACACTCTAATAGTTTGATGCCGTTCTTATATTGAGTCACCCACAACTGCACACAGTACTTGAGGTGGGGCCGCACCAGTGCAGTGTAGAGTGGGACAATCACCTCCCTCAACCAACTAGCTACACTGTGCTTGATGCACGCAGGACATGGTTGGCCCTTTTGGCTGCCAGGGCATGCTGTTGACTCATTCAACTTGCCATCAACCTAAACCCCCACATCTCTTTCCACGGGGCTGCTCTCCAGTGTCTTGTCTCTTGTTCCCCAGTTTGTGTGCATAACCAAGATTACCCCATCCCAGGTGGAGAATCCAGCACCTGCTCTTGTTAAATTTCATACAGTCAGTGATTGTCCAGATATCTAGTCTATCCAGATCTCTCTGTGTGGTCTCTCTACCTTCAAAGGAGTCCACAGCTCCTCCTCATTTAGTATCATTGGCAAACTTAATCTACATTTGTCTTCTGCATCCAGATCATTTATAAAAACATTAAAGAACATTGGCCCTAAAACTGAGCCCTGGAGAACCCCACTAGTAACTAACCATCAGCCTCATGCAACCCCATTTACTATAACTCTTTGAGCCCGATATGTCAGCCAATAGTTCACCTAGTGTATTATGGACTTGTCTAATTTTGAGACAATATAAGATTGTCTTGATTGAACATGAAAAATTTTGAAATCTTCAACATCATAAAAGCAGAAAGGTCAAAGATAGTCTTTTGATTGCACAGTGCTTATTTTAAGATGTTCTGCTAGGAGCTGTATGTCTGCTGACTTTCAGTATTACTTCACAGAGGAAAGATGGTTGAAGCAGAATCAAGAAAGAAGGTTATTGAGTTTGTGTTTTGCTTTTGTAGGTTTTTTTTTAAGAAGACAATGTAAGTGGAGTAATTTTGTCTTTCTTTGCTGAAAAAATTTGAGTACACTTAGCAAATGAATTACTATAAAGATGCTTGAGGACGCATAACTGCAGTTTACTATAAAATACAGTCTCCGATAAACAATTTTTGTGTGTGTGTTTGTGTGTGTGTGTGCCATTTTCAGTCAGTTAAATTTGACTTAAACACTAAAGCGGGGAGAGGTTTGTCTTCCCTAAACCTTATCACATTTACCAGCAAGAGTTCTTGATCTAATAAAAAGTTTTACTTTGTCCCAGCAGTATTTTCTAATTAATGACACAAGTGAACTCTAAGGATTTTAAGTATCTAATTTCCTTTCATACTATACACATACAATGTTTATTAAATGGATTGTATAGGAAACCAGAAAATAATGGAAAATGCTTCACTATTGAGGTTTTCGATCCTACTTATAGTTAGAGATGTATATTTTTATCACAAGGGATTTTGGACATTTTTTTCTTGCCACTTCAGGTTAGTCTTTTTCTTAAGACAACCAGATCTAGCAGATCCTTCAGTGTGGTGAAGCAATCATCAGAACCAGTGTATGCTACAGAGAGTACAGAGGCAGCTAAACATCCAAAATTTTATGTAGTCCATCAGTATAGGTGAGCAGACTCTTGGCTGACATCCATTTATCTAATAATACATCATCACTGCAATAAGCATAGAGTAGTTGAGGAAAATGCTGCTGTGTTATTTTGCAATTTTCTACCAAAACACATTAGCCTGATTTTCACTATATTAACCTAATTATACTGAGAATTGCATTGTACTTTGATATTTAAAATTGTTATGGTAGCCATTGTAAAGATCACAAGTTCATTCATGGGCTCTAAGATAAGTTGGAGGTGGAATGAGAATAAATTCCCATTTTATTTGCACAAAACTTAAAAAATTACTTCCCTTAAGAGTCCTCTTTGAATAATTAGTACTTCCAGAGTTTTTGCTTAAATTGTCAGAGTAAATAAACTGTATTCCATTTCCAAAGTAGTGCGTTAGTGAGCATTAGCAGGTGAATAAATAGAGAGTTCTGACAGGGTACATACATTCAGAAAGGCAGCTCAAGAGAATAAGAGGGGGTGTTTTTTTCCTTTTTTCTTTTTTTTTCCTTAGTGGGAAAGATAATGATATCATGTTTAAAATGTGTAGTAAATTGGAACAACAGTATTTTTTCAGAATTTCACAGAAAATAACTTGATGGATTTCCAGGATCTGAGGTCTTTAGAGAGTTTTTGTTTTGACAGATTTGATGGTGATGGGATGGAGTAGATATATGAATCCGTGGAAAGGAAATGATCCAATAATGTACATATTTATGAAAAGAAATCTAATACAATATGTATTTTTCATGAACGCGTGCTTCATCCTTATCTTTTTGCAGAATGAAAAAGTGTTGCATTTTAATTTAAATATTTTAGTTACATTTGAATCTTTTTGCTTTGGAGTTTGTTGTAGGAACTTAAAAGCATTTCCCTCAGTAGACTAGCAACTGTCATCTGTTAAAAAAAAAAAAGAGTTGAATGTATCTGACTGTCTTTTCATTAAAGACAGACAAGAAAGGGATTCAGTGAATCTACATATGTTGCTGTAACTCAAATATACTCAGAGGAACACAGGTTAATTATTCATTTATTCTTCTGTCACTTTATTTTGTACATTTGCACTATGATTAATTGTGTTCTGTTCCTTTTGATTAACAGAAAACAGCGATGTAGATGAGGAGACTATGAAGGCAAACTCTCAGGGATTTATTGGGTGTCTCTCTTCAGTGCAGTTCAACCACATTGCTCCTTTGAAAGCTGCACTGCACCACAGCAGCTCAGCCCCCATCAATGTAAAGGGACGCTTCACTGAATCCAACTGTGGTACTTTAACTGGAGCTGACTCAACATCAAGTGAAACAACCCATTCATTTGCAGGTAGCATATGGTTATCACTTGTTCTGATCTCTGAAGCAAAATCTAAATAGGGTACTCATGACCTGAATCACAGCTGTCTGTTTTTTTTCCACGTGGGTTAACATCTCAGGAGTAGTTTGAAAAATAATTCTCTTTCGTATGTACTTACTTTCTCTAGCCTTTCTCTTTTCCTCTGAATGTTTACATTTTTTTCTTTATCTTTGCAAAGTATCATCTACATCACCGTTCTTCTTTGCATGCTTACAGACCCACACTACTGCCACTGTACCATACTGTCCATGAGCTGTAACCGTGTGAGAATTTCTTGAAAACTCTTCTATTTCTCTGTCACTTTCATTTTTTTCTGCTGCAGATCACTCTGGACCAATAGATGAGGGAGAGCCCTTAGCTAATGCAATCAGAAGTGACTCTGCAATTATTGGAGGTAATAGGGACTATAACAACTTCACGGGAACCTTTTTTTTCTAATAACTGTGAGTTTTTCAACACTGAAGTGAAGTCAGTTTAGTTTTGTGTGCATAAGGAAACTAGTAAAAAGGCTTCATTTTGTTACAAGTGGTAGACAGACAAAAAGCATTGTTTTAAAATGCAATAAATAGCTCTCATATTTTCTTATTACATAACTTCATGCCATCAGTGTTTCTATACATTGGAACGTTCCGCTGAAACACAAGATACTAAGAACAGGTTTCCAACCTGCCTAGTGCTAGTGTTTGTGACTTAAAAAAAGTACTTGGATATGTTGTGACAAATAGCATATGTTTAAGAGAGAACAATCTTTGATCCTTGATATGCCAAAAAATTACATTTTGCTACACAGTCAAGTTCAAAATCTTCTTTAATAGATCTGAGCAACGCAGATTGCTCTTGAGAAAATGCAGTCTAACACTGCTTGAATCAATCTTTTGAGAGACTGAGGCAAGTTTCACTCTGGTTCCGCATTTGGAAAGCAATGTACTCTTGGACAGACTATGACTTACATTGATTAACAGCTTAAAAATAAAATGCATGTTAAAATAATAATAATAAAAGTAATTACTGTTGGTTTGAAATACCATTTCTCCTCCATTTTCTTACTATTTCTTTTGGCCACTTTTATCAGATCAAATAGAACTACAAATGATCATCCACAAACTTTTTTCAAAACACTTATTTTTAACAGGGGAATAGAGCAAGAACCATGTACAGTTCAGTTGCTCCTAAAGTGAATATGTTGACAGTCCCTTTACTTTTTATGCCTATCAGAACAAATATGGTATAAAGCTTAGGTTAGATGTCTTGTGCTTACAGTACAGGACTGATAATCAGGATATGCAGGTTGCATTAATGTGTCTTTCTGACTGACCGTCCTTAAGCCAAGATCCATCTCTGTTGTAGTGGGAAAGCCTACCACTTCTGCCTGTTTAGCAGGAATGAAGAGGACTCAAGTGAGCCTCAATAGGGAGAGTTTGGGATTCTACCTATTCTCTCCCTCAGGAGAATTTCAATGCCTGTCACCGGTATCGGAGCAAGTGTATGGTTATGTCAGTTCAGTTTTTTTCTTTCAAGGAATAGCATTGTCTCTTGTGACTGTCTTTCCCTGTGAGAATTTCTGGTGGTATTTCTTCTCTTGGGAGGAGGTGAGAGAAGGAAACTTGTTTTCACTCCTGAAGATGGTATTTTCGCAGTATAATTCACTGTTACAATTTCCATTAGTTACTTCAACAGAAAGAGGGCAGGGGGAGGGAAAGGTCATCCCCTCCATCTTTTAAATTCTTAATAGGTTTCCTTTCTAAGGTTTTTTAAAGCCTCAGCAGACAATGGCATAGTAGGATTTAGCAGAATAAAACTGCCAGGGGTTCTCACTGAGGATAAAAGTATTTAGGTCTTTGGAAGGTGGAGTCAAGATAAGAATCTTCAGTCACCTGTGTGTCTGCCATTTAAATAACGCTACCTGCTATGGTCAGTGCCTGCCAACAGCACACGCATGGTCAGTGACCTTTAACATGGTAGTGCTAAAGATACTAAAATAAGAGGTAATAAACCCTAGAAGTTTCCTTGCTTGTAAAGTGATACTTATGTCTGTATATTTTTATACACACAAACTTTGAGAATTTTACCACTGAATTCAGTGAGGTCAGAATTTAAAAATATGGTTTCTGAGTTCTTCTACATGTCTAACTTTGTCAAAAATTACTTCGCTGTTCCAAGAGATAAATATTATTTTATATAAGTATCTGTACATAAAGATCATTTTATGTACTAAGTAATTTAGTGGGGGTGGGGATTTTTAAGTGCACTGACAACAAAGACACGTTGGAACTTCAAGCTACACTAGTTACAGTCTTTTTAAGATAATAATACCTCACAATTTTATTGTTATTAAACACATCTGGGAATATGCTCTCACAATTTTTCTACTGCTTAGCTATGGTTGTATAAAAGTCAAAATAAAGCAAGCCGTACAATACTCAGTAAAAGTTTCATGTAAGGACCCTTAAATGAGTATAACTGAGAATTGTACCGATTCAGCTACCTCAGACAAGGCAAGTTTATAGATAAGCCCTTACAGGGGTCATGTGCTGTGACTGTATCTGTTTCTATTTAATCTAAATAAGAACAAGATTTACTGAGATTATAGAGTCTATCTATCAGAGAACAAGATGCCACACAAAAAAGTTTATATTCCTGCCATTAAGGATGGCTGCTCATATTAGAGAATTAAAAAAATGACAAGAGCTGAATTTTGGATGGTCTGTTTTTATTTACAGTGCTAAGGGACTATGTATTTTTATTTTTCTTGCAGTAGTGGCCAAGTTATGCAGCAGATTGTTCCTTCATCTAGTACAGCTGAGCCACTGCATTACAACTGTTTCCCAGACTGTTTAGTGCTTTTTATCTCCCTGCAGCCTAGTCTTGCTTTCTGCCTCTTTGACAAGCACTTTCTGCTTCCCTTCTGTTTCATTTCTTCTCAAATTCCTCTCCTGCTCAACCTCTGACTCATGAACTTGAGGGCCTGAGACCACCATGAGAGGATGAATGAGGAAGAGAAGAGATGGGCTGGAAGTCTCTAAGGTCATGCTTATCTCTGTGGGAAGTATCTCTTTCCTTACTGTTCCTGATCTGCTGCACTAGGAGCAGCATGCCCTGGTAACACTTCAATAAACTTTAAATAGTCACCTTTAAAACTAAGTGCCCATTCCATTTAGTCTCTTATTTGTTAGGTATGTGGCACATATGGTACCTGATGAGTCCCCTGTATAAAGCTTACGCTCCTGCCCCTTTGCTTTCTAATTGATCAACTAGAACACCACAGTGCAGGTGGCTGTACTGATGATGATTTTACGCTACCAGATGGGGCTGTTAAACCTGTTGGAAAAGGAAGCTTGCTCACTACCATCTATGTAGGCAGGGACCTTGTTTATTTATGAACCCAAGGTCATGCAGCCATACAAAGCAAAAACACACCTAGGATGTCAGAACAAGTGCCACAAACCTAAAGCGAAAGGAAGGAGTCAAACCTACATTATTTCACCCTGAACATGAAGTGAGCCTTGATTTGAGTATTTTAGTATTTTAACCGATGTCTATTCATTATAATGACGCAGTTACAGAAATATGAGCCCTAGCTAATATAGATCATGAAAACCTCTTCAGCCCATTATGATGTACCAAAAGCAGTCAAAAGGAGTTGGGATTTTCTTCCATAAGGCAGAATAAACATTAGAATTTCTGTCCCATTTGACCTGATGATAGGTGGCTGTAAACACTGGCCAATTTCCACTGGAGTCTCTGTGAAGAACTGTTTTACATTTTCTTTTATAAATTCTCCTCATTAGCTGCATTGTATAGTCAGAACCGGTCATCTGTGGTCTGAACTAATTTGTGTGGAATAATGGATATGAATGAGACTAATTCTGTGCAACAATTTTTACTGCAAAGGGTCTGGGGCTTGGACTTCATGGTGTACACGGGCAGAGCTGATAGAGGACCAGGTTCAGAATTCCAGATTGGTACCTTTGTCCTCACTCTGTTCTGCTCTGCCTCTGCTCTCCAGATTCCTTCCCCAGACCTGGAGCAGTGATAGGAGAGTTGATTGGCATGTGAAAGCTGATGATGGGACACGTGTCCCCTTCCCTACTGATGACATGTGGCGTGAGAAAGGGTTGTGAGCGACATGAGTGACTGAGGAGAGGGAGAGTACTTTGTCCAATACTCATAAAAGTTGGGGGAAAGGAGAAAGTCATAGTAGTGCCCTTTGTGCTGTCCCACTGTCTGGCAGGAAAGTCCCTGAAGAACAGCTTCTCAAATCTGCAGTGCCTTGAGATCTCAGCCTGGCAGAGAGCTGGGGCTGATGGTGAAGGAGGAAAAGACACCCTCTTATCTACAGTACCCTAATGCCCCTACTTGTCTTCCATTCAAAAGTTTCAAAAATTATATTATTCTGTGGATTTTTTTTTTTTTTTGGTATTAGTAGTGTGCAAAATTTCAAAACAATCACCATGAAGCTTATACTACAGTGCTGTTTCTGGTTTGAAAACAGCTATGGCTTCTTATTTCTTGGGCTTCCCTGCAACCCCCTCCATTATGTGATGGAGTTATTCCTTCTTTGACCTACTCTCTGGCTCATGGGTTATTATTTGTCTATCCTTTCTCTTGACTTTTTTCTCTTTTCTTCTCCTAGGTGTGATAGCAGTCGTGATATTCATCCTACTTTGCATCACTGCCATAGCCATACGCATTTACAAAAAAAAAGGCGTATACTCAAAAAATGAGGCAAAAGGATCTGAAAATGAAGACAGTGCTGAATCTGCACTGAAAAGTGAGCTCAGCATGCAAAACACAGCCAATGAAAATCAAAAGGAATACTTCTTCTGATTGGCATTCACGATTTAATTTAATATAATAATGTGAAAGTCTGACTTTCTTGCTAAGCCAGGGGCTCTCAATGGACAGAAAAAGCTCTTGCACTCTACAGTAAATGCAACAGATTTGAGACTTATTATACTGCATATGTTCAGTCTCAGTGATTGCTACAGGGGGCCTCTTTAAAATMCATGCATTCCTTAGCTACTATACCGTAAATGCATTTTATGTAACAGTGAATTAGATATTGTAACCAATTTCATTGTTGGTAGTTTCCGACTGTTCTGATGTGACCTTCTACAACTGAAGTTTAACATACATACTGAATATGATTTTTGAATGGGAAAATTGTTATGAAGTTCTTCCTATCCTTCTCTTTAAAATTTGATTCTGGAATTTTGTTCAAGGTGAAAGGTGGATTCTAATACTTTGTGTTACTAAGGAAATTCTGCTCTGTTACATTATAATGATCCCTCTTACTTCCTCAGACTGAAAATGCCTTTTGAACTGCTGTTGGCTGGTGTCAGTATCTGCTTGTGAGCCATGGAGTTTAATGTCCAAAACAAACTGTACTTTTCTCCCCTGGGATGTGACCAATGTCATCACTATCCCTTCTTTTTGGCAAGCCTAACAGGACTTAAAACTGAAGGATGTACAATGTGTTGAAATGCTGTAAAATCTCTGTTGCAATATGTTTTAACTTATGGTCAGGTGATGGCACCAAGAAACTCATGCACACTATAGGCATTTTAAATAAAATTGGAATCACAAAAGGCAAGACATTTGCTTGGAAAGATCGAGTAATATATTATCAACAGTTGTATTATCATGAGTGAAAATGCCGAAAGATGATCAAAGTTATTGTCCCTGAAGTTAGTACTTGTTCTTTTGTCAAGAAGTAATGCTCTGTGCACTATTCCCTGAAAACATTGTGTCTGTGATCTGCTCCAGACCTCAAGATTAAGTTGTTCTAAACAATATAAATTATTTATGATTATTATGACAATAGAAGTAGGGCATTTAGAGCCTCATACAGTGGCTGCTTCTTGAATACTTTTGTTCTTCACCCTTAATAGTACCTACTATACCTCTGCGAGATAAGGTCTGATTATACCACTCAAAATTAAACAGGCGCTTACTTTCCTGACAGACTAAATGAGAGCTGTCTATGATGTTATAAAGACAAATTATCAGATATGAAGGATAGAATACTCCAAGGCATCAAAAATGGCACTAGATACCAATATTTAGGTAACTGACACCCACACCAGGGATATTTTTTCCCCAGACATAAGACTGTGTGCCTAGAGCTTGGATCTGAGAAAAGAATCAGGAATTCTGTGCCCTTGTAGACTTGAGTTTAAAATTTAGACAGATTTCAGAATTGATTTATATCTGCTCCCACTGAAAGCAATGACAACAGTCATTGCTTTTCTCCTCTTTCAATGAGGAGAATCAAAGCTAGACCCTGGACTGTGAAGTTTAGAAAATGTTTATCTTAGATGCCCAAGAACATTATAAAGACATGGAAACCTGATATAGTGTGTCAAAACCTTTCATATGTAAATTTCTTTACATAAATGGTAGTTGTATATATAAATGTCCAGCAGGTATCTTTTAAAACTTATTTTCTTCCATCAGTCTTTACTTCCTATTTTCAGAATTCTACAGTTTCTTTTCTGTGTCCTCCTRTACAGCTTTACTTCATTTTAGGAACAAATTATTTCCTTTTTTTGATACCTGGAGGCTCTGCAATCAGAAATTGTTCAGATTAAGATGCACGGATTTCTTGTTCTGCTCGGTTTTGCAATTCTGTGTGCATCTCTTGTAAATTAATCAGGCTGAGGACCCAGGATCAAGAACTGGATATCCATGTTGTGTATATGCTAGTGTATTCGCTGGTACAGTTTGGTCCATGACAATAGGTCACCTTTAGAAAGGACAGAACAGGGTGAGAGAATGATACTGGACTATTCCCGATAAATTATATGGATGAGAATACCCTGTTTTGTGGATGGAGAGTGGAGGAGGTGAAAGCCCCATATGGGTCATGAGAAGAAGACCTTGAATTGTTACATTTGCTACTTTGGACCCTCTCAGTCTAGCTAGTTACTTTAAAGGGAAAATTATGACTCCTCCTTTTCAAGGGTCTGACCTAAATTGCATTGAATTCAAGAGGAGTCCTTCTGTGGACTTCTCTGTAATTCAGACCCTCTGCATCTCAAGAGGCTTTCCCTTCCCATGATATATATGTCAGTGTCCACCTTTTTGTGTCACTTGTATCGATAAATCTATATCAGCAGTGATGAGTCCCACTCAGCTCCATTTTTATCCGCGTGGGATGCAGTAACCATGTGGGACAAAACTTGTATGACGGTGTTGACTATAATACATGAGATCACCAAAATGGACATTTTGATTGAATGAAAAAAAGACAGACTATTCATGTGAGAGTTACCCATATACTAACCTAATAAAACCTAAAGGGTACCCACACCAGGTCAAGTTGAAAGTATGCAAACTGAATTTTTCAATCACTTGCTTTTACTTCTGTTTCCTTGTTAATTTTTATTGTGTGTCTTAATGGAGAGAAAGGTCTCTTCCCCTACTTTGTTTTCTTCCAAATGAATAATTATTTTCTTTCCGCATTCCATAGAAATTTTAAAAGCAATGGGAAGGGAAAAGCTGAGTAAAACCCTTATTTCACAGAGTAATTAAAAAAGAGGGTGGAGGATATAAATGCCTATGTGAATGGCACATTATTTCATTCAAAGACCTTTTTAAGGCATTTTATTATGTGAAGGATTTTAAGAGGAAAAACAGAAATGGATTTTGTTGAATGCACATCTATCTGCAGATTTGTAGCACACAAAGTCTCTCTGAAGATGCAAATGCCCATTTTCATCCATAGGAAGAGTGATCATATATTTGTCACCGGAACCCAAAATATACAGGTTCATACTCAATGAAGCAGCATTTTCCATTACTTGCTGCATTTCTATGGGTACGAAAAAATGGTGGCACCAAAGTGCGCTGAGACATCATACAATATTGTGTTGTCCCTTTTTTGATTCTCTATTCCAATGTGTGACCTTTCACCTCTCTGTTAATAAACACTTTTTAAAATAAACTGAGGAAAATATTTTTTAAAAAGTTTGTATTAAAAAGTTTAAAACTGACAACAATATACTGATTTTTTTTAAAACAGTAAAAAAACGTAGAAGTGCACATAATATATTGGTGAGTGTGGTTATTTATAGATATTACTGAGTGCTAATGTAACAAATTTACTACGCATTGACACATTTTCCATGGCAAATACATTTTTTCTTAAGTACGTTAGAAAATAAACAGCAGTATGTATGCTGATACATTTTTAAAACTTTGTGCAGGTTCTAGCTACAAAGGGCTTATAATTATTTATGTACTCAACATTTAGCACATAAATATGATTTAGTTAGGTTTTGGGAAAACATTTTCCAATACACCCACTCTTGTGTAGATGAAGAATATGTAATAAGCTAAATGCACAACTTAATATGAAATACTAACAGTCAAATTAAATTTACAGTACTATTATTCATGGCAGTGACGTACAAGGAAAAAAGTGTGTAAATGACAAGACAGACAGAATTCCTGGGAGGAATCAGCTGCATAGATTAGAGTACACAGATTTAGATTTAGATGCCAGGAAGCCTGCAGCACCAGTGTGAGATAAAATCAGAAGATGAACTACTGCAGGACAGTAGAGGATTGACAGGAAAATATCCTTCTGAAATAAAATCAATTACCTTGAGAAGTAATTGTAACAGTTTGCACTCAAGGCAGAGTTGTACCTGTATAAGCCATGTGATGTCACAAGGGAAGAATGTTCTTTGTAACAGAAAAATATTTGCTAAGTCAGAAAACTTAATGCTGAAAAGCATGTGCCCTAGTCTCTGGAGTGCAATGCACATTCTCTGGAGTGAGCATGCAGAAATGCCTCATAATTTTATCAAATGTAGCTCCTAATTCTGCAGTCAAAAGTGTAATGAATCCATAGTGTTTCTGATCATTTAATGATATTGTGCATTATCAAGAATGAATAAAAATGAAAAATCCTACAGAAATTAGAGATGAATAAAAAGCTACAGGTAAGAAGGTACTGAAGTAATTTCAGTGTTTTTTTAAAGTGCACACAAGAACATGTTTAAAAGAATAAGGAAAAGAAAAGAACTTCCCTTTAAATTTACTTTCTTCAGAACCTTCTCTTGGGGCTTTTTGGTGGTAGTAGGAAGGAGGTTTTGCGTACAGAAAGTGCTAAAGCTGCTAATATGAGAAATGAAAAAAAACCCCAAAGGTACTTACAGACTGTGATTTGCTAAGAAGCCATGCTTATTCTTTAAGGGCTGTCTGAAAAGTAATTTTTGACAAGAACTGGCACAGTTCTTTGGATACATTGTCCAAGCCTCTTAATAGTTGAGCATTACCATTGTTAAGAAAGGAATCAAACGTCACAACTGCATTGCAGGGAGATGGATGCCTTTCCTTCAAACACTGACGTAAAATCTCATTTAATTTTATATGAATTTCTAACTTCCATCTATGGTGAAATTCTGATGTTGCTACCATTTTATATAGATAACACTGGATAAATCATACTTAAAGTCCTTATTAAATAGCATGGTAAATCCACAGTAAAAATCTCTATAAGGATGTGAGTAAATGTGTGCACACACACACACACATGCATGGAAATGAGCTATGTAATAGAGCTAAGATTCTTTAGACTTTACCATTTTCTTTGTATTATGTCAAATACTGAAAAACAGTCCAGAGTTCAGAAACACCACCCTCCCTAATATTGAGAAAATATCCAACCTATTTCACAAAATATTTAAGATTTCACAGGGTTTTTTCAAGAAAAAAAAAAAAAGATTAGAGCTTGCAGTTTCTTCCAGAACAGTACGACATAGACAGTCAGACTGCTGAGGGAAGAGAAAAAGTGATAGCATCTCTCACACAGAGATAGTACTGTAGTAGGTTCCTCTTTCTTTTTTTTTCCCCTTTATTTTTTTTTCCCCAGTTACATCCAGGACTTGAGAAATCATTTGACTGATAGCAAAATAAAGTGGTATTTCACACATACACATAAAATCACTACGTATTGAAGTGCGTATTTCAGATACTGTGTAATATATGTCTTGGAAAAACATTAAGCAATTAATAATCTTTTAACCAGCTAATATGTCCTTTACCAATTCACTTGAAGTGTACTTCTCCTGGTCAGTTAACTGGCTTTTAGGAAGCATCAGGACTCATGCCGTCAGATTAGGTGAGGCAGTGGGCATCAGTGAAAGACTCCTAATCCTGCAGAAAAGAAGCAGCTACTCAAAATCCTTCTGAAGTCCAAGAAAAATAAAAAGGAATTGTCAATGGGTTACATCAGATTTCACAAGAATGTATTTGTCATCAAGAACCTAGTGATAACAGCATAAAAAGAACTATTAAAATATTACATATATTATTCAGCAAACTGACAGATACGAGATAGGACTTAGTAACCTTGGTGTGTTACACCTTTTAATCCAATATAGACTTTAGGTCTTCTAGCTTATTCTGATATATGTGAGAACGTATTATTTCAAATACGATGCAATCTTTTTGGAGTCTATGAACTCATGATTTTTTGTTTTGAAAAGCAGAAGTGCCTGGCAAGCGATTTATAAGGCCARTGTTAATATAGCTGAAAGCAGCCATCATAGAATCTTCTGGATTAAAAAAAGTAAAGGTTGCAAAAACATCCCTCACTACATAATATAAATTCAGTGATGGATGCCTGTTTATAAATTATTTAAGTAACTAACCGTCTTTCAGCACACTTCTCCAATAACAAAAGTGTGTGGATTGAGCTCTGAGGAGCCCAAGAATATCTATCCCACCCTTAAGTGTATGGCCTTGAAAAAAGCCATTAACCTTTACACTTCATTTGTACAATAGGGAGAAAATACTGAAGTTTTGACTTGCTTGCTTTAGTAATATTTGTGAAGCCCTTTGAAGATGGAAACCTTTATATAAATAGACAACATCATAATAGAAATGAGATTCTGTCTTTTATTTAGCAAATAATGTTATGGTAAGTAACAATTATCTGTATTTATTTTAATACATTTATTTCAGGAGATGGTCCTTTTTCTTTCAGTCAGAAATAATAGCATTTTCCTGTTCTTTTATGCATAAAGATAGAGTGACACATGAATAAAAAGGAGAAAAACAAACCTTGGACTACTTGGGGTAGTATGGATTTGATTGTATGCCCCCCCCCAGTAAACAAAGAGGGGATTGTTACTTTTAACTTAATCACATACTGGTCGTGAACAAATTATTTTAAAAGGGTGCTACAGGATGTTAATATTTAATTTTAAAAACTATAGACATTCTTAGTAAGAAAACATTCAGAATTTTTCAGTAGTTGCAGCCCCAAGAGATAGCCTCTCTCTTTTCTAATTGAAAATATTAGTAAACACTCCTCATATGGTATAACTTTTTTTCCTCACTACATTCAGTGGCATTAGAAATAGAGGTTTACACCACCTCAAAAAAAGTAACCACTCCTCGGTCATGGTCCCCTCACCATGGAAATTCAAAATTTTACCTGCAAAATAATTTGATATTTACAGGTAGGGTCAGGAATTCCTTTAGCTGTTACTGTGTTTTTACTGCAAAACATATAGGGCCTTATTCTTGCGTAGCGAAAATTCCCCATGAAATTAATATTTCAATGGATTCTTTTGTATTGTGATCTGTAAATCAGAAGTTCCTATTTGAATTATTGGTGTTGTGTTGCTATGATTTTGTCTCTTTGATGTTCAAGTTCATAATTATGTGCATGTCTGATTCAAAATCATTTTTCATTAATTAATGTCATAAATATAAAAGTGCTATGTTTCAGGTGTCTTGCAGAATAAAACCTACTAGAAAGGAACAGTTAAGTATAGAATAGGATTTTAAAAATATGTCATATATTCCTTTAGTTTACACATTGAAAGAGTTCATTTATTTTTACAGAACATACTGTGATGGATTTATGATTTATTCCAGAACACATAATGGGTATAAAAGGGCAAAATTCATAGAAAATGAGAAGAATACAAAACAGGAAATTTATTTGTTGATAAAACTCTTTTTATAAAAGTCCTGAAAATTTGTTTTTATGATTGTCTTGGACAGCTGTTTTTCAATTCATATGAAGTGTTTCTTTGGGATCATGTTAACAAGCACATCTCCTTTCAATGATTTATTTTGTCAAAACAAGCTAACAGTAATTTTAGTTTCAAGCTGATATCTAGCTGTCTGTTTGCCTCAATAAAGTATTTCAATCTGTAAATTAAGCACAGCATGAAATATCTAGTATGTACCTGCTCTTTGCAAAATAATAGCAATAATTAACAGTCCCCTGAAATAGTAAGATCTTTGAGTGTCTAGAGTTGCCTTGACAGTCTTATGATTACAAGTAAACCTACTTAGTTAGAATCTAATTAGGAAAGCATTAGTAAATGCTTGTTATTCAGTACTCTAGAATGGTTAAGTGCTACATTTGAGAAATGAAATGTTTTTTAAATGAGTCAGATAATGCATATTATGGTAGTAATGCTGCTCTGGTGCAGTACCTGCTTGCCCATTGTGGCACTTACTAGCCATTAACAGTCATTTCTCCATTACCAGATTCACCTTAGGGCTCTATAGTATACTGTAATATCCTTAAAAACTAAATATGTTTGCAGTAACATGTCTCATTGCTTCACACTAGCCTTTTTTACTTCATCTAGGAATTTCCTTGTTTTTTGCACCAGTGTTATGCTCATAATCAGGTAACTAGTGGAGAATCTGTAAGTGTAATTACCTATAAGGTTGCTGCAACAGAGGTTGCTTTTCCATTAGGTGGCTGTTGTACCATCACTTACCTCACAATAGGTCAGTGAGTATTCCCCTGCATTGTCAGCCAGCATGGCTGTCTTATTTCCATCTTGCTGAACTGTGTCCCACCAAACTGTGTGCATTTCAGTGCCCCTGGCCTGAATTCCTGGGACAAAATCCTGTCACTTATCTTTGGTGCACAGGTCTCCCAAGCACAGCATCATCCGTTCTAGCTGACCAAACATGACTGGTTACGTAGCGCTTCTCTGCGGTTCTAATCTCAGCTGGAAGCTGAGAGGAAGCGTGCATACTGCTGTTTCTACCAGACATATGGTGCAAGGCCACATACAGCAGCCACATATGGATATACCTATCCTGGAGACTTTTTCTTATTACATGCTCAATAAAAAGAATAAGATAGTCAAGGCTGGAAACTTCTGCTCCGTCCCCAGAAAGGAGGCACACGGCCTGACAGCAGGGAGCCTGCAGTGCAGTGACCTGGTCTGCCCAAGGAGCTGAGGGGGAAGGTGCAAAGGACAAGCAGGAGCTGAGGTTTCTCCTCCTATTAGTGGAGAGAAAAACAGCAATGTGACCTTTGGTACACTCTTTGAAGGCGTTTCTAGAGAAAATAAAAAAAACTTAGGAACTACATACCTCAGCTGAGCACAGCGCTGTCCCTATAATTAACAACCAGTAGTGGCAGAGCAATGATGCAATACAGCCTCTCCTGAGCTTGTGACAAAGTACAGTACATTTGGTGGGAAGTTATAGCTCTCTTACCATCCTCAAATTTCCAGCCTGGGGTGGTATTATTTAAGAAATCTGTGTGTGATGCTCTCTATTCATTGAGTTAGGTCAACAGCCTTACAGCATGCTTCCTGCTGAGAACTGCAACATCTCACTCAAAACTGTCGGCTCTTGTTCCAGGAGACAAATGTCAGACAGTACCTGGCTCTACTCCAGAGACAGCAACATGAGGCAAGAAAATAATACCTCATAATGTGTTAAGGATGTGCTCCCAGAAGTCAGTCATCCTCCCTCAGGCAAGATAAGTAAGATTTTCCAAAGCACTTCTGTTGATTCAGGGAGCAGGTACCTGTTCAGCATTCTGAACAAATTCCTAAACTTTCAGTTCACAGAATCACAGAATGGTTTAGATTGGAAAGGACCTCTAGAGGTCATGTGGTCCAACATCCCTACTCAGGCAGGGCCACCTAAAGCCGATAGCCCAGGACCATGTCCAGACTGCTTTTGAATGTCTCCAAGGATGGAGACTCCACAACCTCTTTGGGCAACCTGTTTCAGTGCTCAGTCACCCTCACAGTAAAAAAGTGTTTCCTGACGTTCAGGAAGAACGTCCCATGTATCAGTTTGTGCCCACTGCCTCTTATCCTGTCACTGGGCAGCACTGGAAAGAGCCTTCTTTACATTCTCCCTTTAGGCATTTATATATGTGGATGAGTTCCCCCCCTGAATCTTCTCTTCTCCAGGCTGAACAGCCCCAGCTCTCTCAGTCTTTCCTTATGGGAGAGATCTCCAGTCCCTTAATCATCTTCCTGGACTCTCTAGTGCTGAGGAGAGGGGAAGGATCACCTCAATTAACCTGCTGGCAATCCTTTGCCTAATGCAGCCAGGATACTGCTGGCCTTCCTTGCAGCAAGGGCACATTGCTGGGTCATGTTCAACTTGGTGTCCAGCAGGACCCCCAGGTCATTTTGTGCAAAACTCCTTTCCAGCTGCATGGCCCCCACCATATACTGGTGCATGGGGTTATTCCTCTCCGTGAATGAAGTTTATATCCATAAACTGACCATGTAAATTGATTAGATATTTGAAAATCACACCATTAACATTATAAACATCATTAATCAGCTAAATTTCTTCAGAAGTCTTAAAATGTACCTGCTGTTATTTCTCCTTATTGCTGTTTGAGGCAGTATCTCATACTGATTTTTTTTTTTACTCAAAATAGCAAAATTTAGTTTAAGCCTATATAATTATCTAACTAGGCTACATAAAAAGATAGTATTTTAGCAAAAGCAATCAAAAGAGATTCAGTAATCATTAGATTTCAGAGATATTTTTGCTATTGTTTTCCAACTAGATTTGCCATACGTCTGTGTGAGACTGAATGGTAGAATGAAGGGTAATGTTCTGCTTTTTATTTTGGCTGTGATTAGTTCTCTAACTTTTTATTTTCTTTAAAGTTGGAGCTTCTCAGTATTAGAAGTGACGTGGCTGCATGAGATGTAGGGAACAGCGTTAGTCAAATGGCCACTACCTTTTTTCTTTATGTAGATTCTAGATGTCAGGCTTTCCCTCAGCAGCAGCTATTAAAATAGAGCTATGCCAATGACAAACCAAAGCATATCATATAGTATAGCTTTTTTTCAGTATAATTTGTAAAAATGGTTGTCTTGCTGTAAATTCTTGATTGAGTTATTTTGTGAATACATTGCATATATCAAATTTGATGGCATTGTTTCAACATAATATAAAATTATGTAGGCTACAATAAGAGGAAAAGTGGCTTGAAAGCTAAGAGAAAGCCCTGTTGAAAATAATCAGAGCAATATGTAATAATAGACTGTCAAATATCTACATATCTTTAGGATATACTCAGTAACATAAGGTCAAAGAACAAAAGACTGAAATAGATATTCAACACTCTAACAAGTTTCAAGAATCGATTTGTTCTTTTAAATATTTATTATAAACAGTCAGTCACATCATTTCTCTAAAAAACTGCCACAAGAGAAGCACAAACTATCTGGTACAATGTAAATAGCTTGCAGGACAGTTGATATACATACAGAGCTAAGGAGATTAGTATATCTGATGGCTTAACAGTTTTAACAGTGCATTTCCCTAGACCATGTATTCTGTATTTAATACATCATTCTTTCCAGATTTTTATTGTTTGTTTGTTTGTTTGTTTTATTGCCTATAGTCTGATAGAAAATTCAGACTGTCTACATTATTAGATTGTACTCGGCACTGGTGAGGCCATACCTCGAATCCTGTGTTCAGTTTTGGGCCCCTCACTACAAGAAGGACCTTGAGGTGCTGGAGCGTGTCCAGAGAAGGGCGACGAGGCTGGTGAAGGGTCTGGAGAACAGGTCTTATGAGGAGCGGCTGAGGGAGCTGGGGTTGTTTAGTCGGGAGAAGAGGAGGCTGAGGGGAGACCTTATCGCTCTCTACAACTACCTGCAAGGAGGCTGTAGAGAGGTGGGTGTTGGTCTCTTCTTCCAAGTAACAAGCGAAAGGACGAGAGGAAATGGCCTCAAGTTGCGCCAGGGGAGGTTTAGATTGGGCATTAGGAAAAAATTTCTTCCCTGAAAGGGTAGTCAAGCATTGGAACAGGCTGCCCAGGGAAGTGGTGGAGTCACCATCCCTGGAGGTATTTAAAAGACGTGTAGATGTGGCTCTTCGCGACATGGTTTAGTGGGCATGGTGGTGTTGGGTCGACGGTTGGACTTGATGGTCTTAGAGGTCCCTTCCAACCTTAATGATTCTATGATTCTATGATTCTATTATTTTAAGTTTTGTGGTGCCAAGAGATTCCAATGTAGACAACGAACCTGTTGCAGTAATGGAAAAATACACACACATGCAGACATACAGTATGAGATGCATACTGTCTAGAACAGCCTATCTACTAAACAGCAGACACAGGCAGAGTAAATGAATTGACAAAAACACAGGAAAAACTGACAGGGCTGGAGGTTGATCCCATTACTCCATTTCTTCTCTATAACCAGCAGCTCAATTTGCCTCCACACAAAATGTTTTTTATTTAATTTGTCTTACACAGGCATCATCTCCTCTAATCCAATAGATAGAAGATGCAATCCAATTGCATCTCATGTAATGCAATATTTTCAAATGAAAAGTAAAAATAAAAAACCCTAACCTTTATTTTTTATGTGGTTCTAACGGAAATACTGCAAAAGGTTTTCAAATTATAAAACTAGAAGACTGTCCTCAGCCACAGTTCTTCAAACAGCAGAAAATAATATTAAAAAAATATTACTGTGTGCTGTCCATGTGTATTTGTCTATATTTCTCACTTTCTCAGAATGTTGGGAGTGAATTGTCAATGCATTGGATTCTTTGATGACAATGTAGAGCCAAGAAGCATTGAAAGGTTTTTATGAAAACTGAGGGTAATAATGAGAAAACTTAATATGGAAAAATTACAAGCTGATGCCCACTCTCAGCAGGTTATGTCATTCAGTATTTTGTGGGACAAGGGCTAACTCATGTAGGTACCTTGGGAACTTACGCCAACATTTCCCTTGTAATTCACGATTTGTTCCCCTGAAATGCACTAGAATATTAATCCTGAGATATAAAGTTTTTATGTCTGGCCTTCTATGTGAATGAGAGATTAAAGCCATCAAGAATGTGTCAATGGCAAAAGTGGTGTTGCTAGCACAATAATATCAATTGTTCCTGATTTTTTAATGCAGACCACAGACATTTTTTTGCTCTGTGGATGTGTTTTTAGAAATATATTTCTAAAATTGATTGTTTAAAAGAAAAATGTTGAAATAATCATCCCTGAAGTATATGTGAGTTTGTATGTTACATCAAAGGGGATCTGTTAACCAAACCATTCTGAATAACTTATTTTATGGGTAAGAAGTTTACATTTTCAAATACAACACTGCTGGGTTAGCTCTCCTACATTCTATAATAATAGTTTTCTTTTCCTAATGTAGTTCACAAGCAGTTGTTGCCCTGGGGATCTGACCTTGCCTGTGGGTATGTTCTGAGACCTGCTGGCGGTACTCTTCAGAAGTGCTCCCCGATGAAAAACACTGGTGAAGGCTGACTAAAGTCATAATCAGTGTCACCCTAAGCAAAGCAAGACAGGGCAGCCAGCTCAAGATGCCAGTGCTTGAGCAGTCAGCATCTGGCCTTTTTATTTGAAAAGTTATTCTGGCCATCTGCACATTCAGGGCAAGAGAAGAAAAGCTAAAACAGATTAGCTAAAAGCTAAAAGTATCCCTAAAGAGGGATACTTTCCTTGCAGGATGGTGAATATGTCAGGAAGAACAGTGAAAATACAAGAGGTCTTTATTCTAGTGCAATGCTGATGGAAGTAACACACATTTAATAAATTGACAAGTATTTATATTTAAGATGTAACACATTTTTATTGTCTTATGTATTTGTTTTGCATTTTTAATGGTCACTCATTTAAATTATTTAAATTTGTTATTTTTAATCTGCATAATTATTCTTAGACTGATTTCAGAATTCGTTCCTCACGTGGAATTGCTAAGCCCTAGTATAAACCAGGTACTTAAAGAATTACCTAGGGCATCTCTACACATTCAACCCTTGAGTTTACACAAATATCTTCTTAACTTTGGAAGAGACCTCCATGTGTCCATCAGATTAATAATTCTTTCACCAAAGAAAAATGCAAGACAGTCACTACAAAATAAAATACGTTTCTCCATATCACATTCCAATAAGTATGGAAGCTTAATAAATATCATCATGTTTCGCCTTTGTAGATAAAAGAGGTAAAGGTTCCATTAACCCAGATTTCAATCAATATTAGATGGCAACCTTTTAATACTCAGGTAAAAAAATTAAAGTTCAACTTATGGATCATGTATAGATGACTACAATAAGTTCACTACAGTCCGTGAGAATGTCATTTATCACTTTACTTCCTGTCTATACATTGTGCTTCAAATGGATTGTAAGGTTTCTGTTTCCTATAAACTAAGCATATTTTAAAGGAAATACACAGCCTGAAATGAGAAAAATTAGGAAAAAAAACAGTAAAAATATTTTTTAGGTACTTGTCCTTGTTTCCCTTGACAGAGCTAATACATTTTTCCTCACATCTCTCTATCAGTTGATTATGTTCTCTAAAATGTTATTCAGTTCTAAACCAACAAAAATACAAGTTAAACTGACCACATTCAGAGGGTTATCTTAGGCACAAAGCTAGCAACGAAAAAAGTTAAATAACCTCTGCCTTTTTTTCATAATTTTATGTGAAATCACTTGACAGCAAGCAAGCCCAACTATGATTGAATTAACAAAGTGCCTGCAACTTCAGAAAAAAGGAAAGCACAATTTCATGGGGTGTAAAGTTTCTTTTAGAGTACCTACAAATATTATCTGGGTGTATTTAAATTTGTAAATTTCATAAAATAAACATCAATAGTTTGAAAAATGAAGTCCTTTGCTAAATAAACCACTTAAGAAATGATAATGATACACAGAAAAGGAAACGCATCAGAAGAAGAACAAAATGTATACCCTGATGCCTAGACTTGTTATACTTTAATGTCACTTTATATACTTTAATGCCAGAACTTGTTATAATTTAATTGTCTGACGAATAAGACTCTTAATAAATTGCTGCTTCCCTCCTTCTAAAATGTGTATATGAATATCTATTCTTGCCTATTTCTATCAAGGTTAAGCATTTGTTTTAATTTAATTTATTATGGAGTGGTTCATCTTGAGGGCGCTCACAACGCAGGTGCGGGACAACCAGGGGATCAGACCCAGCCAGCATGGGTTCATGAAAGGCAGGTCCTGCTTGACCAACCTGATCTCCTTCTACGACCGGGTGACCCGCCTAGTGGATGAGGGGAAGGCTGTGGATGTGGTCTACCTGGACTTTAGTAAAGCCTTTGACGTTGTCTCCCACAGCATTCTCCTGGAGAAGCTGGCGGCTCATGGCTTGGACGGGTGTACTCTTCATTGGGTAAAAAACTGGCTGAATGGCCAAGCCCAGAGAGTTGTGATGAATGGAGTCAAATCTGGTTGGCGGCCGGTCACAAGCGGTGTTCCCCAGGGTTCAGTTTTGGGGCCAGTCTTGTTTAACATCTTTATCAATGATCTGGATGAGGGGATCGAGTGCACCCTCAGTGAGTTTGCAGAYGACACCAAGTTGGGCGGGAGTGTTGATCTGCCTGAGGGTAGGAAAGGTCTATAGAGGGATCTGGACAGGCTGGATCGATGGGCCGAGGCCAACTGCATGASGTTCAACAAGGCCAAGTGCCGGGTCCTGCACTTGGGTCACAACAACCCTGGGCAACGCTACAGGCTTGGGGAAGAGTGGCTGGAAAGCTGCCCGGCGGAAAAGGACCTGGGGGTGCTGGTCGACGGCCGGCTGAACATGAGCCGGCAGTGTGCCCAGGTGGCCAAGAAGGCCAACGGCATCCTGGCGTGTATCAAGAATAGTGTGGCCAGCAGGAGTAGGTAGGTGATCGTGGCCCTGTACTTGGCACTGGTGAGGCTGCACCTCGAATCCTGTGTTCAGTTTTGGGCCCCTCACTACAAGAAGGACATTGAGGTGCTGGAGCGTGTCCAGAGRAGGGCGACGAGGCTGGTGAAGGGTCTGGAGAACAGGTCTTATGAGGAGCGGCTGAGGGAGCTGGGGTTGTTTAGCCTGGAGACAAGGAGGCTGAGGGGGGACCTTATCGCTCTCTACAACTACCTGAAAGGAGGTTGTAGCGAGGTGGGTGTTGGTCTCTTCTCCCAAGTAACAAGTGAAAGGACGAGAGGAAATGGCCTCAAGTTGCGCCAGGGGAGGTTTAGATTGGACATTAGGAAAAAATTTCTTCCCCGAAAGGGTAGTCAAGTATTGGAACAGGCTGCCCAGGGAAGTGGTGGAGTCACCAACACTGGAGACATTCAAAAAATGTGTGGATGTCATACTTCAGGACATGGTTTAGTGGGCATTGGTACTGGGTTGATGGTTGGACACAATGATCTTAGAGGTCTTTTCCAACCTTAATGATTCTATGATTCTATGAATTTTCTACATCTGTATATAATGCTTCATTCATGGGTATAAATGAAGAGGTAACTGCAGTCATAAAGGGGTCTTTAGAATACAAACACAAAATACTCTTGTACTTTTACAATTGGTTTCTAAAAATTGCAAACAAATGGTTTGACTAAATATTACAATCTATCAACCTCTAAGAAGTACATATATAAAGGGATTTAGACTAAGATTTTTGTAGCGTGAGAATCTTCTTTATGCATGAAAATGAAGTTGTCAGGAATTTATGCATCCACCAGCTTAAAGAATTCCTTGGAATCAAATTACTGAAGCAGTTTTAGTGACACTTACCACAGCTATAGCACTGAGTAGGAGGATGAAGGCTGGAAGAACCTCTTTTCCGGGATTTGAGGCCTTTCTCAGTGCCTGTACTCACTTAATTGAAGAAAATGGATTTCTGTGGTATCAGGTGACTGATAGGATGGGTAGGAAGGAGGAAGAGGTGGTCAGGTGGCTGCTGCCATTCTTCGTTGGGCACATTGGAGCTGGGCATCACCCTTCCCCACATTACAGCCGTGGCTTTAAAAAGTGAAGCAGTTTTTAGTGGACATCCAGGCACATGCACAAGATAATCCATGCTCCACCAGAAATTATGAAAGCAAATTTCTTAGTTCCTGTATCAGAACTGATTCAGTGCAGAGCAGAGACAGGCAAAGAATTGATTTTGAGGTTCTTTAAGTAAAAGTTAGTGTAAGAGATAGTAAGAACCAGCAGTACTAACATCAGAGACAGAGTGGAGTAAAAATTTAACAGCCTCCTAGGTCTATCTAAAGAAGGTTAAAAGTTCACAATTTTAAGAAAAACTTGCAAATGATACAAAACATAAAACCGTCTCTCTTAGGATTTAATTTTCAAAGTTTCTTCAAGACCTCAGCAATATATAATCATATATATTTTATTTATATTATAAATATATATTATGTAAAACAGTTCAATTCCTATGGTGTCTTGTTTTCCTCTTCCTGCTGTACTTTTCTTTTGCCTCACTTTCACTACATCAAAAGCAAAATATTTTCTGCTTCCTCACTTAAAAGCACTTTGTGGTTAGAGCAGGCATGATGATTCTGTAACTTTCTATCACTAAAATAAAAAATCCATTCTTGACTCACACCCCCCAAAAAAGAGAGCTTTATTTTGAAAAATGCATTCTTTCCCTGCAGCTCTCAGTGTGAGTTCTGATGGAATTTCAAGTCTCTTAATACCATTAGGATTCAGTATTTCTTATACAGAATGAAACTGTGAAAAACACCTTGTGAGGTTAGGTTAGAAAAAGCCCATATGCAAAAACACAAAAGTGATTGTTTTGTGAAGTAGTACCAACAAATGCCGTTGGAGCACATAAATATATAAATAAAAAATTTGTAGTGACATAATATACACTTTTCATTTAGTATTGGTTTATTGTAGTAAGAGCTAGAAAACACACATATAGTAAAACTATTACAGCATAGCCTGTAGAGATTCTGTTGTTAGCAGTGCAGCATGTGCTGCTAGTATTCTTCTAAAAAACAGCACCAAAAACGTGTTTTTCTCGGTACTGTTTCTCGGTTTTCAAATGTACAAGAGCAAAAGCCAAAGTAGCATGTCACAGTACAAGGCAAGAGGGAGATGATCAAGGTAGCGGTTCAGCTGACTGCTTCACTTGCTTGCAGTCAGAACCTTTTTCCTGTTATCAGAAATGTTCACTGCCCCAGAGCAGACCTTGGAATTAGGAACAGAGGTCACTGGGCTGCCTGCAGGGAGGAAAATATAATCTAAAGATAAATCTAGGCTTTCGAACACTGCTGCTTCCTAGTGGAGCTTTGTCTTTTAATCTTACATGCAGCATAGCTGTCTCTAAAAATTTCCTTTTCTACTAATTTTCTCTTGTTCTACTTGCAAAATCTGGGGAACTTTGAAAGCTCATCCTTCATTATGTTGAAAGATAATGTTTAAAAAATAAAGCAGACTTGCAAACTTCATCGCTGATGTGAATTTTGGAGAGAAGGGCTGAGATTTTGGTCTAGCCAAGTACGAATGGATTTGTCATATGATGCTCCAGATAAATAATCCTACACACAGACTAAGACTAATGGGCTTCAGAATAAAACCCGTGACAGAGAACAGGTCGAGAATGCAATCACCTGAAAAGATGTGTTTGCAAGTCAGTAATGCGTCCCTGTCCCTGGACTTTCTACAGTTACTAGGGGAAAAAAAAAAAATGAGAAGAATGCCAGGGGTGGGGATACTATATGTTAATGTTGAGTCAAAGTTCACATTACAAACACACAGTGGGAGATGCAAATATGTAAGTATTTTAGTCAAATTAAGCAGATATTAGC
This sequence comes from Oceanodroma leucorhoa, assembly GCA_030449065.1. NCBI lineage: Eukaryota > Metazoa > Chordata > Aves > Procellariiformes > Oceanodroma > Oceanodroma leucorhoa. The sequence continues at coordinate 2,699,971 of JASVER010000103.1, read as the reverse complement.
TTATTTCCAGTTATGCGGTGTACAGTTTACAAACTCTTCTGCAGTAGGAAAAAAAATAAAAGATACCCTGCTGTGCTGTCATGGGTCAGAAGGAAAAAAGATTATGATACTTTGTACCTCAAGAAAGATACTGATATTGAAAATCTTTTTCTCAGCTAACCTTAATAGTAAACAAATGGCACTTGCCAGCAGCAAGGTCCCTATTCCTTGGCTCTATACTCCAGATATATTACCAGGCTCATCCCAGTCTTCGGTGCAAAAAAAGAAAGAAATCCAGAATTCATTTTAAACAAGGACTCAAAGTCACCCTAGAAAATACATTTAAAAGTCTTTCTATTTATTTTGCAGCTGAGAATCTGAAAATACATTTGTCTATAGAGGATACATTTTGTTACTTCTATCTAACTTGGAAGAGGAGATACTGTGAAATATTAAGTGAGAACTAGTAGCCAAAGGTCAATCAATTTTTATTCTTGCCAGTGAGGGCTTAGTGACTTAAATGTGAACTGGAAAGAATATATTTTTGTTTATTATTTTCTGCCTCTTTACAAAATCATCTTTACAGTGCACTCAGGGAGGAGGGAGGTAGAAAGACAAAATGGAGAAGAAAATATGAGTCTGAGGGGTAAATAGACTTAATAGGAACAAGAATGCAATGAACCTTGGCACTCAATCCCTCCCATCAGCAAATGTTTCCTGTTCCATTCCCAGAGGTGAGATGTTTTATGAGGCAAACTAAGAAAAGCCTATCAGTGGCCAAGGTTAATTCATTCAATTATCTTATAAATAAATTGAGATACATAGGACAAAATCAGCTCTGGGCAACAGAAAGTAATCCAAGGTAGATGGTACAATCAGCCTTACTGGAGTTTGTTGTTCCTTCTTCCCTAACTTTCCTCAGATACTTGACAGTAGTTTTCAGTATGCAATGTATTGCTATGTATTTATAGTAAAATACTGTATTTTCTAGTATATATTATATAGCAGATAGTATGATGTTATCATACTATATAGTATATTGTAAATATAATATATTATGGTATTGTAGTAGTATATGGTATTACACTATTTCACTTAAAGCACCAAGCAGTTATTTCTATTGTCATAATCAAAAGAAAAGGTAACATTTCATACTGCAGGAAAATATGCAGAGTCAAATGGATTTCTGCAGCCCTGTATGTAAATGATATTCAAACTTTAAGGCCCTGTCTCCTGGGATTGACTAGGCTATTTGCTTAAATCATAGACATATTATTCAGTAGCTGCTACAAAATGCTGCAAAAAATGGAAATGTATTTGAATCCTTTTCATTTCCTTTGTGCAAAGAGCTGGTGTATGATTTCCCTTGAAAAATATAGACTATGGTCTTAGACATTTGCAAAAATATTCAGGTTTAAAAGAAAAGAACACTAGTTTAACATTTGATAAACCCTTCATTACCTTTATAATAGGTGAAAAAGAATTAGGCCCAGCTAAGATACCTGGTTACAAAAGAGGTTATGTTTCAGGTTAATCTAATCAATTTTAAAAAAACATTCACTGTTCATCTCTGTCTAGATTCAAATTTCACTTTCAATAAGTTGCAAATATAATGCTAAATATAAATGTTCTTTGAATTTATAATGCAAAGCTTTGTCCCTACAGGTATACAAAAAAAGGAACATTCTTGACAAGGTTATATGGTTCCTCCTGATTTATTTTTCTGCTAGGTTAATTCCATATTTCATCATTCCTGCAGATTTACTGATTGTCAGTTTGCTCCTGCTTCATACCTCTGACATCTAATCCTAATAATCTACACCTATATCTGTAACACTGACAACTCTTTAAACAAGTAGCTTTTGCAATGTGGTGCAGTAAAACATATTCAAATGCTGAACTATTTCTTGTTAAGAACTTTGCATACAACAATATGAAACTATTTCATGGACTGAAATGTCATGTCTGTACTTAAACCTTTAAAAAAATAAATCCTGTGATTTTCTTGGTAGTTATCTAAAATTACAATTAAACACCTGGCAAGTCTTTATTACTATCTACCACCCAGAAAATAAGGGAGAGGCAAAACTTTTAAGCAGTTCCCTAGCCTTAAGCACAGACCTGAATACATACATAGTGAGAGCACACTACTCATAATTTTTTCCAGAGCTGTCTTAATTCTGGGGATCTAAGTTTTGAAAATGGCCATTTTCTTATGGTTCAAGCCACTGCCATTCAATGCAAATGCAGAGGTCTCACCTATTCACATCTGCTGTTGGATCTAAATTGTATATTGTGTCCCTAGAAAATTCAAAATACATCTCTGGAATCTTAGAAAATACAGAAAATGTGGATTTCTCTCCTTAATAGTATCTCCCTTCAGTGACATTTCAGTCATTCATTTAGTTGTTGATTTGCTAGTCTGCTGATAAGTAAAGAATCTGATCCTGAGGTAGTAGTAAACTGAAAAGGAGGATCCAGAAGAGTAGAAAGTCCAGTGGTGTTGGGCATGGAGTAGCTCTGACCATCAACACTGCCACCAGAGCCAGGACAGCAGTCTGGTCAGAGAATACAGAAATGTGGCTGTTGCTTCCTTGCCTGATGTGCTATCGCGGCTGACAGTTCCTGTAATTTAGAGATGAGAGCCAAGATTAGGGAGGAAGGAAAGGTGCACCAGGATCATGGTCCCCCCTATTAGCTGCATTGCGACCTAGGTCTCCAAAATCTAGTGACTTTATGTCAGATTTGTTCTTGATGCTGTCAGAAGTAAAGGCTTTCATAAGTCACTAACTAGAATTCCTAAATTACCCCTCCTCTAACTAGCTTGACTTCTCCAAGGACGTATTTTTTTTCCAATTTGACATGATGTACCAAAGCTTCTCTCTCAAGTATAATAACAGAAAAAGAAAGTCTGCAAAAGCAGAAAAAAATCCTGAAGACTGTTATGAAAAACTGTAAGTCAGCTTCATTACAAAACACGCTATGTGTCTGAAAATATGTCTCTATAAACTGTGCATAAACAGACATGCCAATGAGTTCTTCAGGCAGTAGGAAATAAATGTAGCTTGGAAGTTTTGAACTCTCGTGTGTATTCTTTGAAATTGAGATCTGAACTTCAGTAATAATTTTACTGCAGAAAATGGGTGTAAAAAAAAAGCTTTTAATAGTTTCCTTAAAAGACAGATCACTGCAGACATCTTTTAAACAATAGAATATTATAACCTTATCACAGTTACTAGTCCCACACCATTACTGCTCAGTAATGGATTATATAAATTTTCACCAACTTTGTTGTTTTGTGCCTTTTTATACTTGATGTGAAATAGAAAAACAGCCTTATGTTACTTGCCCTTCAGGTAGTGTGCAATCTTAGGGATCATATTGAGGACACATGTAGGATAAAAGGGGAAACAGAATGACCTCGTGCTCAACTTTTTTTTATTTATTTGTAATTTTCCTCCCATATGTGAATATACCCAACTGAGGCCAGAGGAGACCAAGGAGACAAGTCTTCTGTCTATACCATTTACCCAGATTGCCTGGCACCAAGCAGATAGTGTGCTGCATAGCCTCCTTTATGGGAACAGATAATAAATAACAAGTTAACACAGAGTGACAACTCCTCCAATTCTCAAATGGCCTTAGAGTTTGTTAGCTGAAATGACTGACCTGAGAACATTGGCATCCCTTTTTACTTGGCCATTTGAAAACTTATTCCATAAACTTATGTCATTCTATAGTTTAAAGTCTATTTAACAAAACTCTTCAGTGCCTTATGTTTGTACCAGAATTTAACACTGATGTGTAATTTTCTAAAGTCTTCTCAATAGAAGAACGAACATATATTTAATTCACAGTTCACTGCATTTTCAAAGAAACTTCTGACCATTAAAGAGAAATTATAGTGCTGTCAGTGGGTGATTTCTCTGCATCCCAATAGCTCCAGTAATTTCTCTGTGGTTAAAAATCCAGTCTGAATGTGTTCCTCTGCCCCCTGGACAGTTAGTTCTGTTAACAGCTTCCACATCCAATAATATTGCAGTTTCCTTCATTTTTATTACATCCACAAATCTTCCCAGGAGATGTCTAAGCAATAGATTCATCACCTCTTGATTTAAATGTATCACAGGTTCTTCTTTGAAATCCTCAAAAGCAGAAAAGGCCCAGTGGAAAAACAGCTGAAGGAGTTTAGTGCCCGGGATGTTAAAGTACTTCATATCTATCATCTTTTTGTATAAGGAAACTCTGGCCATGATGTAAAATACAGACAAATTACATCAGCCCTCTTGATTGATCACAATGGACAGGATTTATTTGTGTAAATGTATATTCTTTTTATTTATTTACTAGTCCTTGTTTAAGGACTGTAAACTATGGGAGCACATGATGGTAGTACAAAAATATGAAAAAGTCTCAGAAATTAAAATGGTTAGCCATCAGAAGTTTACCACACTGACCTGTGCGTGGAATTCAGCTGCCAACCCAGCAAGGTCTGAGACACATGGGACTGTACAATAAAAGATGGCCCAGGAGAGACCTTCGCTCTTCTGGAATGTCATCTAAAGACCAGGCTGATTACACTAGAGCATCTCAAATAACTTTAACACGTTAGCATTTAGGTAACTGAATGCCACCTCTTACGTACATACTAACACGTCTGTCAAATATTAGAGACAACCTCTTTCAATTCACATGAAATCTTTTCCTTGCTGAGGTTTTTGGAAGTCTTTAATGCCTAGATATAACAAGAACTTTTACTCTGTAAGTCCCTAAGCACCATTGCTGCACGAAAATTTTATACTTTTTACTGACAATGAGTTTATCCTATATTACTTTTGAGACAAATATTTTATTATTTCCTTACATTGTTTTAATTGTTTAACCCTGCTAAGGTTTGGTTTTCTCCCTTTCCACTTAACACTATTTTAAAAATAGATTGATACTGCTGTTTCGCTCTTTGCAGGACAGATAAAAATAGCAGATAAGTTCATAGCCAATAAAGGTTAATATAACTGTTTTGTTAAGTTTCATTTGCAGTTTGTTAGCCTAAATGTCTAATATAGAATCATAGAATCATAGAATCATAGAATCATTAAGGTTGGAAAAGACCTCTAAGATCATCGAGTCCAACCATCAACCCAGTACAAATGCCCACTAAACCATGTCCTGAAGCACCTCATCCACACGTTTTTTGAACACCTCCAGGGATGGTGACTCCACCACTTCCCTGGGCAGCCTGTTCCAATGCCTGACTACCCTTTCAGTGAAGAAATTTTTCCTAATATCCAATCTAAACTTCCCCTGGCGCAACTTGAGGCCATTTCCTCTCGTCCTATCGCTTGTTACTTGGGAGAAGAGACCAGCACCCATCACTCTACAGCCTCCTTTCAGGTAGTTGTAGAGAGCGATAAGGTCTCCCCTCAGCCTCCTCTTCTCTAGGCTAAACAACCCCAGCTCCCTCAGCCGCTCCTCATAAGACCTGTTCTCCAGACCCTTCAACAGCCTCGTCGCCCTTCTCTGGACACGCTCCAGCACCTCAAGGTCCTTCTTGTAGTGAGGGGCCCAAAACTGAACACATTATTCGAGGTGCGGCCTCACCAGTGCCGAGTACAGGGGCACGATCACCTCCCTATTCCTGCTGGTCACACTATTCCTGATACAGGCCAGGATGCCGTTGGCCTTCTTGGCCACCTGGGCACACTGCCGGCTCATGTTCAGCCGGCCGTCGACCAGCACCCCCAGGTCCTTTTCCGCCGGGCAGCTTTCCAGCCACTCTTCCCCAAGCCTGAAGCGTTGTCTGGGGTTGTTGTGACCAAAGTGCAGGACCCGGCACTTGGCCTTGTTGAACTTCATGCAATTGGCCTCGGCCCATCGATCCAGCCTGTCCAGATCCCTCTGCAGAGCCTTCCTACCCTCAGGCAGATCAACACTCCCGCCCAGCTTGGTGTCATCTGCGAACTTACTGAGGGTGCACTCGATCCCCTCGTCCAGATCATTGATAAAGATGTTGAACAAGACTGGCCCCAAAACTGAGCCCTGGGGCACACCGCTCGTGACCGGCCGCCAACCGGATTTGACTCCATTCACCACAACTCTCTGGGCTCGGCCGTCCAGCCAGTTTTTTACCCAGCTAAGAGTACACCCGTCCAAGCCATGAGCCGCCAGCTTCTCCAGGAGAATGCTGTGGGAGACGGTGTCAAAGGCTTTGCTGAAGTCCAGGTAGACCACATCCACAGCCTTCCCCTCATCCACTAGGCGGGTCACCCGGTCGTAGAAGGAGATCAGGTTGAATATGAGAATGTCAGTGTCATCTCTTATTAGGATATTTGTAAATTAGTTTAATGTTCTAGTTGATTGAAATAGCTGATTAAAATATCATGCTCCCAGATTGCTCTTCTTGGGGTGCAAATATTTAAATATTTACCCAATAAATATTTAACCTATATGATTATAAAGCAGAGCACTTTCACCTTCATCTACTACTTTTTAAAGAAAAAAGAATGTTTAAATATTTGCTCATGGACTTTAAGACTACTAACAGGTACTAATAATGTGACAGACACTAGAAGCAAATGTAGGAATAAAAGGATTTTTTTTGTGAGCTCTTCCAGTGACAAGGGCATTCTGCATAAAGTAGTTTTCAAGGTCTACTTTTACTAGCTAAATAGAAAATAGGGCTATATAATCCACATCAAGGAGTGAGATTTGGCAGTGACATATTTGTATGAATTTGGTTGTCTGGACGTGTTTTTCCAGAAATGGCTGAGAGAACTTTTTTGCAAGTATATCACAAATGAGTATTCAGTTTATCAAATGCTTTTCTGATACCAATTTGAAAAGTAAATTATTTAAGAACTTTTGCTCTGTGTCTACACACACATTTGTGTATGTGTATGGGTGCGCGTGTATGCACAGTGCACAGTATAAGAGAACCCTAATCCCTAACTGAAGTGTTGATGTTTTATTGCAATACAAACAGAAAATAATAAAAGTTTATAGACTTTAGTGGCTGGATAATAGGAATTGAACTTCCTCCAAGAGCCATCACCGTAGTCCAGTTCATGCAAAATTTAAACTCAGAAGGGTTAGAAAGGAGTGAAAGCCAATCCTCCTCTGCTTTAAGCTGTGTAGTTAGATGGAGATCAATTTACAGCAGCTGAGAATTTGGTTCATTATAATTTCTGAAGCCTTGTTACTTCTGTAATAATCCGACGCCACGCTTGCAAGTTTACCAAGCCCTGTGTTCTTCCTGGACCTGGGGCGAGGTGGCTGTGAGGTGCCTGTGCGGCCGGTCCTGGAGGCAGAGGCATCAGCTGCCAGGGATTCTGGAGCCGGTGCAGTCCCCTCTCTGAGCTGGAAGTGCTGTCACATAATTTCTGCAAGTAAATGAAAGATTGAAGAGCTAGAGCTTTTGGCTTGTCAGCAATGCTAAAACACTGTCGTGCAGAAAAAAGGGGACAAAGGTCATGTCTCAACAGAATGTGTAATCAGCCGAGCATCTCTAGGGGCCTAAATATAAATTTAAGTACAAGCAGATTTAGGCAACTTTAGAATGATATTGTAACACAGTTTAATGAACACTTACTTAAATTTAACAATAGAGTGATTTTACCAAACAGGATCAGAGACCTTATTATATCTAAATAAAGGGAACATCAAAACGAAGAAATTGCCTCTCTGGATCAGGTCAATGCCGTGTCTGGCACGGTGGCGTGAGCCTGACAGTGACAGATCCTCCAGAGGAAGGCAGAGCAAACTGCCGACCTGTCTGTTGGCCGATCTTCTTGCATAGGCAGTTTCCTCTGACAGAAGTGGCAATGACTGTCTTATRCTCTGAGGTATGAGGATTTACATTTTTATCCTATATAAAGCATTTATTTATGTTCTTGATTTACATGTGAATGCCATATCCTTTTTCAATGCCCTTAGTCACAATCCCTATGATCTCTTAGTGCAGTAAGTCCCACGGGCTGGTGGTACATGCCCTAGAAGTTCTTCCTCCTCCCCCCCAGGCTTCTCTGTTTTACATTGAACACATTTGCAGTTTCACACAAGGTAAACAAAGGCAAATCTATTTAGTTGAATAAAAAGATAAAGGCCAAGGTCATAGAGAGGCTAGGTTCAAAGTGATGCTAATGTTTTGGCAACCCTGTCACACAGTGGTGTTCATGTGGCTGGGGAACAGACTGGGGCTTGTTGGAGGGGCTGACAGGGCTGGGGAGGACTTTCACGTGCCAGAAGGAGCTCTTCCAGCTCACTGGACAAAGTTAAACTCTTTCGGTTGACCAAAAAATTAGTGCTGAATAAAAGTGTGGGCTTAAGTCTTTTGACAGTTTGACAGTCACAGCCATAACCTCACTTCTTCTGGGACTGCTGTTCCCTTGGTTGTGGGAATAGGTAGGCTGTAAGGCCCATGGCGAAGGCAGGCAGTGAATCCCACTGGCGTGTTGACCTGAGGAAGGCACAGACATCCTTGTGTTCTTAGTGCAGGAGATCTGCCCATCATGCCCATTAACAGATGTTCAGACACTTAGAGGGTTTTATTACCTAAGACTTAGGATCACTGAGATCTTACAGGGTTAAACAAGTTTTGAGGTTTTAGGTACTTGGCATCCTCTTCACAACTGGCCCACAGATTTGTGTGCAAAAAATGTTATGCACAAATACAGAGGACTGTAATAGCTTGTCCAAAGTACTGAGTTCTAGCTAAGAAATACTCTGTTACTAACAAGGAAGCGAGTCCTCGAAAATGAGTCAGGGTAACTGTGTGGTTTTCAATAAGATGTCTTTCTTACAGAGGATGAAGCTTGGGGTCAGATGATGAACCCTTTAACTTTCAAATATAGTTTCTATCAATGGGTGGGCATGGTTGGAAGGAAATGTGTATTGAATTTCAATTTTCTCATAAAGTTTAATCAAGACTTGCATTGAAGCAAAATGAGTATAACATAAGAATCAAGATCCTCTGTGCCACTGAAGCAAAATGAATATAATATAGGAATCAAGATCCTCTGTGCAGGTTTGAAAAGAGAAATTTTCTCTTCTGCACAGAACATAATGAAATAACTTGGAAAGAAAATTAGCATATTATTTTCTATTTCGGTCCTATGAAAGAAAGTTATCGCGAAGTTTAACATGTGCTATTTCCTTAATGAATAATTTCACCATACCTGCTTTGTATAACGTAATATATTTGCATATCAACACACTGAGCCTCTCCAATTGTAGCAGAAAAAATATTCTTTTTCTGCACTTAAAAAAAAATCTGTCTCCCAGTAAAAATTTTCAGTAAATATGTACATATATTTTTATGGTGGAAAGAAACAACCTATTGGAAAGTTGATAAAACTGAGTGTGGTAAAAGGAGCAAGGATTGAATGGAGAGACACACTGCTCTTTTAATCTAGTATCTCATATCATACCAAATGATGCTTTGAAAAAAATAAAAATACATGAAGAACAGCTACTGTCTAAAGTAACTGTTAATTATTTCTCTAATGGCAGAAGTTTTGTGAAATAAAAATTTGAATTAAAGAGAGATTGTTTACTTTAATGGTAATTATGCAAATTGTTATCTTGTTTCCCACCTGAGAAACAATCACTGACAGCCATAGCTTCCAAAACAAGTATGTCCTTTGTTACTGTTCTGGATTCTTTGTACTAGTTTGTCAGTGTTTACTACTGCAAGATCTCCTGGTAACTTGTAATGCTCTGATCAAATGATTGTGCTGAATGCATGTGATATCTGTTCACTACCTCCAGACTGTTAATAATAATGGAAACATACATTTCTTCAGTAAACTTCTTCAGTAAACTTCTTCGGTTTAAAACTTACAGTTTTAAAGCGAGCCAGCTCTAGAACTCTGAAATGCTGTTGACTCCAGCGTGGCAGGAGGTGGGTGACAATGTGTTATGTCTTCTGTAAAAAGACCAAAGTTGCTATAGAGCCGCCTCAGAGCTTATCAGCAACACTGGAAAAAATCATCACCTCCTGGCAGAGGAACTGGGCATGGCTGTCCATGATTCAGAAATAAAAGCTGAAGCAGAAGTACTTTGTCAGAGAAACACCTTGAAAATCTGAGAGCGCTGCATTTGCTGTTCATGTCGCTGGAGTGGCAGGTTTGGAGGTACAAGTCATCTCCAAATGGTCGTCCCTGTCACATGCACAAGCATGGCCTCTCAGGGACACTGTAACACTGTTGTCAATGGCAACGGTCTGCCCAGCTCTCCATTGGATTTCCACAAAGAAAAAGAATCAGAAAGCCTATTACATAAAAGGGAGGAACACTGCCCTAATGGTCTCAGGACCCCTACTGATTTAAGATATATAAACTAACTAGTGAGTTATCTAGTTAAAAAAAATAGAAAATAAATTATTTGCTAGTATGTAGGTTGCCATACAGTCTCCATCTACCTAGGAGAAGTTTCTTTTCTTTCAGTGAATCATGCCACTATTTTTTGTTTCAGGGTGAAATACAGGTATCTTCATCTCTTTATTTCCGGGTAAGAGTTCTTCAAATCCTCAGGAAGGTGCAGTTCTAGATATGGAGCCTACACAAGGTGGTATAATATTCAATGGTTCTTTTTTAACTCCAAAAAGCCATGTGAAAAGTAACTTTAGACCCATCCTTGTAATTAAACTGGAAGGCTAGAAATCTCAGTTTGTAGCTGGCAGAAGGAAGAGCCATCTTATCAGCAGCAATTTATCCAGGGTGATTTTGTTAGTTTATTTTAGTTGGGCATTGAAATGAATTCAGATGGAAACCAAATTTTGGAATTATTTTTTGACTAATGTTTTTATTGACCTAAAATAATACTTTAATATTAAGGTTGGGCTATTAATGAAGGCCATTTGAATACAAATAGAATTTTGTTATTATTGGGTTTTTTTGGTTTTTTTCAAGCTGTCCTTTTTACCGCTTAGGTATTGTTTAGTATTTATTAAAGAGACTTATTTATTATACAGATATTTATTAAATTTACTAAAGAAAGTGTATTTAGAAACTCCCAGAAGAGGTTTCTGTTTTCCCCTGGTAATGGGGTAATTTTCCATGGCAAGATCTAGGCACCTGCTGAAAGAAGCTGCCCCTCCCTTTCCTGGCAGAAACTTCCTTCCTAGAGCTCATTTGCCCTTGAGTGTTTTCATATGAATCCAGGTTGATTTACTTCTTCACTGTTTTATACTTCCATTTTAGTCCTCCCCTTCCCAAGAACATCATGGTTTAACATCTTTTTTTTTTTAATAAGGATTTTTTCCTTTTCTTAGTTATGCAATTGCTTATTAGATAGGGAATGGTCTACTTGGCTGATTATTAAGCAACTCCTTACATCTTCAAGTCATTGCTTTAGTATGAAATTACTTTTATGTAGAACCTCATATTCCCAAAACAATAAATGCACTCAAAAATATACATGACACAAATATGCAAAGAGGTGTAAGTGGCTGTAGCTCATATCTGGACTCTTGGTTGAGACTACTCACTATTGTAATCAATCATTTTGGGGCAAATTATTTGGGTTTTCATTTATTATATTGAGTTTGGAGGACCAGTTTGGGTTTTTTTATGATTTTATAACAAACGGCAGTTCTGAACCTGTAATAGAATATATATGTAAATGAGTGCTCTAGCTTTCAAATAAGACATATTTTCATTATTAGTTCATTGACCTTTATTATTTTGAAAACAAGTTTTGAAACGGAAAACTTCCTATTATAACTTACGAAGAAAGGCCTGACTTTATCATGTTGATTTGGGAAATCAGATTTTGCCCACTGTAATCCATTATTCATACTTGCCAAGTTATTCTGAAATAAATTTCAGTGCTCTGGAAGATTTTATATAAAGGAATATGACAGAAGTTTTTCAGCTTGTCAGATAATTTGACTGGCTGTACTGTATAAATACTGAGGATTTTAATAATTGCTGTTCTGCACGTAATGCTTCTTGCAAATATAATTCATCTTTCTTGAATTGTCTGTCAGATGCCTGAAAGAGAGTCTGCTTCTATTTGAAATTGTAATTTGGTGCTAATTTGAAGCCACCAGGTTTCAGGTTTTGGTGTTGGTTAGTGTTACTAAGTGTAGGAAAAATAATGGACAATCAATCTGCTGAACCATTCCATTTCTTTTATATAATTATGGTATGTATATATGTGTGTGTGTATATGCATGTATGTTTTAAAAAAAAGAGCGGAAAAAACCCTTCTATCTCTTGTGTGGGCAAAAAGTCAAAGAACAGGAGTAGCTGGATGATATTTCACCACAATTTGCAGTTCCCTGTTTATCAAAAGGAAAGACAAGTGTGTATTTTGCTCCAGCTATATACAGATGACAGTTGGCTCCTTAGGGGCCATAGTCAGCTGGCATAGGTTAGAGCAATCCCCAGGCCACTCTAATCTATACAGAACTTGGGTCAAAGCATCAGGGAATGCCATTTATTTCCTCATGCAACATGGGGTTTCCTCTTAGAGGAGAAGGCCTTAAAGTGTGATAAGGCAAGGGACAACAAACTCAAGGTAATATTTTCTAGTCCTTTAAATAAATTAATTACTATTGCTGTGATGCTTTATAGTATTAATATTTGTTCAAAAACTTTTTTGCAACCTTGCATTCTGTTTCTGCAGTTGCTTGTGTTATCCTTAAAAAAAAAAGCCCTCCTAAGAAATTATAGATAGGTGATATACAGGAAAAARATGTGTCTATTTCTCCCTAAGTTCCTACCCCAGTGACAAAGCAGGTCTAAGAGAGCTGGATGAATAAGTAATATAAAAAGTAGGATATAGTGATAACAAGTGCTCCAAGTATGGGCTGCCTTTGTCACTGGTGGTCATGTCCCTCGCACAGCCACAGCAATCTCAGGCTACAATTTCAGTTCAGAATAGAGTTGCCAGCACAGACCTAGCTGGTTGCTTCAGAGTGTTTCTAACCCCACCTGTTCTAGACAGAGGAATAACTCAGCTCTCATAAGCCAAAAAAGCCTAAACACAGTTTTCTTTAGTCAGACGTGTGTCACGAGAAGTGCTCATGTAATAAAATGTGACTCCAGTGTGTACCAGCCTAAGCCCAAAAAATAAAAGTGCACTTTACATATTATTAGTTTTCTATTTGTTTTTATCTTTTACCATACATGTCTTAACTGGTCAATTTACTTTACTGATCAGTTTACTTTACTTTAACATGTAATGAGTTCAAACATGCATTTTTGTAGTCTACATATTGCTATTGTATAATAATGTAGGTGCATGTAAACCTTTTCGGCTTATCCATGAGCATGGATGTCCTCCTCCTTAGTCTATTAACCAGCTGCTTATCAGTCTTACTTTCAGGCACTCTCCCAGTTTGATTGCACAACTGCAGTATTGAAGATATCCTGTTTTCCAGGCAGTGTAGATTTACTTTCTAATCAGCATGACACGTAATTAGAAACCCATCTTGTCTTTGTACTTTCAACCAATTTTTTATTCAAGACTGTTACCAAAAGGTCTTTAGATTAATCCCAAGTAGATAGCACATCCAAATACAATTCTTAATTTTGCATGTCTTTTTAATGTTATTACAAATTAATGATTTAATTGTAACAATTTTTACCATAGTTTGAATACACAGAAAAATTCTCTCTTAGTTGTTATTTGTTTCGATTTGAGAGTAAATTGTTGAGTTCTCCCCACCCACTTCCAGATGAAAAATGTACCTGTCTTTACAAACACTCAAGAAAGCTATAAGTGTATTTTTAGAACTGTTATCTTATTTTGCAAAACTGACTTATCTAAAGTAACTGAAGAACAAGACAGAAAAGGAGGTGAGGCCAGATACTTCTGTAATTGTCATGAATGAGAACACTTTAGAGGTTATTTGAAGATATCAAAGGCAAAGAAAACACACAAGAGAAAAAAAAATTGTGGGGGGACAGCTCAGTTGAGAAGGTTCAAAATAGTCTCAATTTGTACTTTTGTCCCTGAGCCAACTCAAGTGAAAGGTAAATAAATATAGTTTTGTGGGTTGGTGTTTTTGTGGGTTTTTTGTGGGTTTCTTTTGACCAGTGATTATACTCTTAATTATAAGTGGTTGCTGTTTCCTCAAAGACTAATCTTGTGACAACAAGAAAAATTGTGAAGTTATCAGTTAAAAAAAACAAGCCAAAACAAAACAAAAGCATGCATTCTTTCAATCTGTCCTGAGTATGGGAGTAATAGGTCAGGTTCCTGCAAGAATTGTGTGTGTGTGTGTATATAATTATGTATCTCGGGTGGGTGCACTGAAGGTTTCAGAACCTGGTTAAAGTTTTGAAAAGTACTTCATTGCACTTTTTGTGTATAATTAAAAAGAATAATTATTGCAAGAGTAAGGAGCAACCTGATACAACATTACAAAAACCATCCAGCTGAAACAAGGGAAGAAGTTCTGCCTAAGCTGCTGCTGAATTTCTTTTAAAATTTGTTTTAGTGCTTCTGATTTACAAAAAAATTCTTAGCATAACTGATCACAAGTACTAAAGTAGTACATCTCAAAGAAAGAAAAGTTGCCAATCTGCAGAACGCTAACATCTTAAGTCATTTTTTACAGTAGTGTATCAACAGGACACTTCTGCTTTCATCTTTGGTTCAGATAGTGACTTGGAGAACCATAAAATAATTGCTGGTAGGCTGCTTTATGCAGAGGAAAGAACAAATAACAGCACTATGATCTTACATCCCCTAAGGGGAAAAAATATTTTGTCCATGTAAGTTTTATGTATGTGAGTCTCAGCATCTGCCTGAAATACTAACAGGATTCATTTTAGCTTCAGGGAGGAAGTTTAATGTCAAATCCAGAGTAAACAAAGCCAAATAAAGATCTATACCTTATATATTTTCAGGACTGTATACTGATCCCATACTGATGCAACTAGTTGGTCAACATAGATGTTAAATCAGGATCTGCAAGGTTACTCACATGATCTTAGAACTTGAACAACAGGATTACAAAAACACTTTCACAAATAAATAATTACACAAATTAAGAAAAAGTTTGTGCTATTTTATCTTTTCAGTTAATGATCTTCCTTGTACTTTGATCCTTGTAACAGAATCATTCTCTAAATACTTCTCTCTGTTTACTTGCAGGACTTACCTAATATGACCAAATGATGTACTCTCAGTGAGTCCTGGGCTTTTGCCTTCTTATGTTAGGACTGGAGAACATCTGGATTTCCTTCCTGCAGAAATCATGATTTGTGGTAGTCCAGCTGTTTATCAACCCAGTGATGTCTGAGACATGCTAGGACCCTGGGAGCTGGGAAGTGGTCTTGGTCCATCAGCATAATCACAAACCACATCCTGAAAGGGTTCTTGTCTTGTGGCTGACTGAGATTACTCTGACTTTTCATGCCATGAAGGTCAGATTTTTAAACAGAGCAGATTCCAGGTAGGATTTTTCCAAACTACTAAGTACTTTGATCTAAGTACTTTCGAAAAGCCAAACAGGTGCTTATCTTCATTTTTAGGTGCCATTTTATCTTTGAAAATCTGACCTATCTTTATGAAAAATGTAAGATCTCCACTTTAACCAGATTTGTCAAAAGATCTATAATAATGAGTCAGATCAAGGGTCCCTCTAGCTGGATAGTATGTCTCCAGTGTTTCCATTACAGTCAGCTTCTGTTATAGCCATGTTGCATTTCATTATTTTGAGTGAAAAATCCTTCCTCTTTTTTTCTCCAATGTTTTTAGGCAAATAAGACCAAACTCTGTATTTCCTTCAATTTTCCAAACCAAGCTTTGGATTGTCTTCATTTGTACCATCGTACATGTGCTTTGAACTTTGTTAGTGACTTCATATATCCAGGTCAATGGAGAATAAACTCAATAGTGCTTAATTCTTTGTACTCCCAAGGTCAAACAGTCTTCCTCAAAATATAAAACCAACCAAAAAACAACAACAGAATTATTCCTCCGGGAACTATGTAAGAATGTGGAGAAGATATTTTTACTATGAAGGTGACTGAACATTAGCACAGGTTGCCCAGGGAGAGTGTGGTGTCTCCATCCCTGAAGATACTCAAAACTGGACTGGATGCGATCTGGAGCAACCTGATCTGGCCAGCCCTGCTTTGAGCAGGGGGCTGGACTGAGGTGGTCTCCAGAGGTGCCTGTCAGAACTCAGCCACTCTGCCATCCTGTAGAATGGAAAAACTACCAGGAGAAATTACACGCAAAAAGTTGCCTCAAATGTACTGTGAGATTAGTACCTAGGAAGGTATATTAAACTGAGTTCTGCAAGCATTGCTGTGGTCCAGGTACTCCCTTTTGTCCATGTGCTTGACTCTGTCTATATGTTCTGTTTCTGAATATATGCAGTATTTCTAAATTAGATGTTCCAGGATACGAAGAAGAACTTTGTGTGCTAATATACTGATCCTCCTTGTACCCTGAGATGGGGAAGAGTTCAAGTTCCTCCTCTCCTACTTCAGGGCATGGTTACTCACACACCTGCCCCCTTGGCAGTGTGGGTCCCACCCATTTCTTGGGCCATAGGACCCTGCTTCTAACCTTGATGGGGGTGACGTCCCCCTGGATGAAGTTGCGGTCCCTGTCCTCTCAGTGCCCAGCCACTGTGCCCACCAGCAGGCTCACAGCCACCCTGCATGAGGAAGAGGTTCATGAAGACAAACTTTTGGGATTGGGTGGGAATATTGTGACCTATATGGCCCTTTCATGTGCTTTCAGAGTATTTTGTCATCTATTATCATGTATATAAGAAAGTTGTAAAGTTAGAAACAGTCTCCTGTCCTTGCCTGAACAAGAATAAATCAGATTTATCTATTTATTTTAAGGTGGGAAGAAAGGGTTTGGGAGGGGCAGGGAGGGAAGGTGTATCAGTGGGAGAATGACCAAGGCACAGGGGTCAGGTTTGCAGTACAGTCCCTCTGACAGTAGGCAGAGGGTTCGTGAAAGCAGTGTGAGCTGAGGCACTGCCTAAGGCAGTCCCAAGGGGTCCTCTTTCCTCTTCCTTTTGCCCGATTTCTTATTTAATCCCTTCTCTTTAAGGTGTTTTTTAAAAGCCAGTTATCTAGAATTCTCTATTTCAGATCTGGTATACCTGTAAATTGCTTTTATTCTTTTAACTTGACAACTGGCGTCCAAGATTTAAAAAAAAAAAAAAACCAAACAAAACCCCAAACTTACAAGTATCAAATGTATAATATGTAGCTAACATTCAAAAAGCATTATGAAAAGGTAAAACCCAAATCATTTTAACAGCAAAAAAACTGTTTAGCTTTGCCTTTTAGGACAAGCATTTGACAATTGGCATAAAGCAAAGTCAGTGTCTTTGAGATGTCTTTTAAATGTATCTCCTTCTTCCTCTACATGGCAGTGAATAAATTAATCAATGCAAATGAAATGACACACTGAACTGTCAAAACTAAGAAAAATACTTATAGCTCTCTGATTGAAAATTTAGTAATAACAAATGTGGTTTTGTGCTATAAAATGTAATATGTGCTACTTGTCTAATTGAACTATGGATATGTAATTTTTATAGAGTAGACAAGAAGGAAGTCTGATGATGACAGAAGGACAGTGTTTTTTTCAGAATTTTCAGAATTTTAAGAGTTTGTAAGACAAAAAATGAGAAAAAATATTTTTTCAAAGACTATAATGCTGACATGCTCTTCTAACACAACATTATCATTTTATCTCAGTGTTTGTCAGAATATTGTGGGGTTTTTTTCCTAAAAAAACAGAGTATTCTAAAGCTATCAAAGCTATAAAGCTTCAGTTCTTAAAGCATATTTAAAAATATGAACCATTTTCAAAACTGTTATTCACCCAGCAGCACCTCTTGACCTCAGTCAGAAATATCCTTATAGCTACATTCACAGATTACTTGAAATAATTAGTGGTTTTGAATATTGCAATGACTGTAAACATCTTGCAAAAAGACTGAGGTGAAATTCATTAATAAATTGCATGTAATTTGTTCAGCTATTTTTCTATTTCCGTGCCTTTTTGGCATCCATATATAAATATCAGTGCTTTATACAAGCTAAATAATCTTAATATTCTTAGACACATTAACCACTTTTAAGTATTTAATTCTTCATCCCTTTGTGTGTGTTCTGCTTTAAACTTATAAACTTTTTTTTATCTTTGTGTATTACTGCAATACACACTATTTTGTGTAGGCCATAAATTTTATATAAGTCAGCACCAGCCAAGATAGAACTTTCAGCTTGGTTTTGTAAGGAAATAGGGCTTGTGTGGTCACCCTATTTATGTATGTCTTCAATGTCACTCATGTTTTTGAAATTTTTTGACTGATTACAAATAAATTTGAGAGAAAAGAAGAAATCTAGGCAGCTAGTTGCATGTAATGTTGAGTATCTGCAGTCTTTGTTTTGGCATCTGTCTTCATTGTACAAAGATAAAAGGAAAACATAGTTCTTTCTTATGTTTGTATATCACCAATCATTTATAAGCCATATATTGCTGTTCTTAGAAGGTAGTCCTACAAGAATATACTTGTTACTTAGTGTAATGTCAAATTGACTAGTGTAGCACTAAATCACACAGTTTTATTTTAATTGTTGTTAATTTCGGTTAATTTAAGTATGCATATAATTTATTTTAACTCCACAGACTATATGTATATTAGTCCAAGAATAACAACAGGATTTAAAGTAATTATGATATTTATGTCCTCCATCCTCATTCTGCCAATTCATTTTAATTGCAGCTTTCACTACTCTGCTAGTAATTGACCTGTGAAATCTGAGGTAGTACTCTCTCAGAAATATGACAAAAAAGGCATTTATCTTATGAACAATTATAACACTGGTTTAAAACAAACAATCAAACAAACAAACAACTTTGTTTTTGTCACTGAATTTTCTTTAAGTAATCATTGGGTTTTTTTAATGAGTAGTTTAACAATATTACCTGTCTTGTGAGGGACATGCATGATCTTTTGTTTATCTGTGGGGATATCTTCAAAGGTATAATGGAAGTTATACACACAACTTGCTTTTAAAAACAAAGTCCCACTTCTGCTTTTCACATTGCTTCCCAGTATAGGCTGAAAACGGATGCTGAATTCTGACATCCACTCCCACCTCCCTCCACCCACCAAAGCAAATGCTCAAGCAGACAGCATATTTTCATTCTATGAGACACAGATTACTAGGTCATTTGCCTAATCGAGGTTTTTTAGAATCAAAATACAGTTACACAATGTGTAAATTTTAGTTTTCTCWGCTAACTGCAAATCTAAGATGACATATAAACTCTTTAACTTCATACATTAGATTTTGGCAGCCAGAGACACTTTATTTCTCTTTTTTCTGTTTTTTTTTTCTTTTTTTTTTTTTTTAAGTGCTNTTTTTTTTTTTTTTTTTTTTTTTTTTTTTTTAAGTGCTAACAGAACAATACCTTTTATTGATTAAGAACAAATGCAACTAAATTTTAGGAGCTTGATTTTTGTGAACAAAGAATCACATAAGGAAATCTGTTTACAGAAACAGTTTTAAGTTGAGAATTAAATATTCAGAAGTTGAATTTATGTAAAGACTGTTTAGATTTATGTCTAAATATCTGCTAGCAAATCGAATTTAAATGTGAGAAAACAAACTAATTATTAAAGACATTATATTGCTAGATATAAACAAAAAACAGTGGGCGTACATTATGCATTGATTCTATTATTGCCAAATGTTACCTTCATCTAGATAGGTTATATGACTAAGAAGGAATTATGAAAGAAAGGGAACTGAAAAATTAAACTTTTCTAATAAAAGATTTATAATTGAAATATTTTTCTTGATGATAACCAGTGATAAGGTTTAGGAAGTGATGATTAAAGACATTGTGCATATTGGTCCTGTCGTTGTTTAACCCCAGCCAGCAGCTAAACACCACGCAGCTGCTCACTCACGCCCCCCCTCCAGTAGGATGGGGGAGAGAATCGGGAAGGCACAAGTAGGAAAACTCGTGGATTGAAGTAAAAACAGTGTAATAATGGAAGTAATGTAGAACAGTAATAACGACGATAACAACAATAACGGAACATACAAAACAGGTGATGCACAGTGCAACTGCTCACCCACTGTGTGTCCCGAACGAACAGCGTGTGTGACGAACCCCAGAGGCCCCCCCTCCCCCCAATTTTATACTGAGCATGACATCACATGGTATAGAATACCCCATTGGCCAGCTGGGTCAGCCTCCCCCGCTATGCTCCCCCCCAGCTCCCCCTGCACCTGGCAGAGCATGAGAGCCTGAAAAGTCCTGGTGCAAGCACCACCCAGCAACAACCAAAGCATCAATGGGCCATCAATGGGTTCCTTTCATCACCAAACCCGAAACACAGCACCYTCTCCAGTAATGCAAAGAAAGTTAACTTTCTCCCACCTGGAACCAGGACAGTATGTAAGTGAATTTGAAGAGATATATGATGTTTATGAAAGAGTTTAATGGGTGACACTATGGTGAAGATATGGACATTTTTGGACATTTTTTGTGATGGTTCTTTGGCATTGAGAACTTTGCTGTGGGAGGCATAATTGGAATGTAGAGGGTGTGAAGAAAAGAATATAATAAGACAGGACTGAAAGACTAATAAGTTTCCAGATAAATATGAAGTTTGTGACGTAGCTTGGAGCAACCAAAAAAGACCATGTGGCCCTGAAGGCTGCTTCTTACCCCCTGTCATCTAAATATTTCTTTAGAAGGACAGCGAGGAGAGAGCACAGCCCCTACCCCCTCCCCCACTTCTGCATCTACTGCTCTGTACTGTTTTGTCTTACCATGCACACAAATCCTTACCTGGACTTATCTCCTCAGTCAGCAGATAATACAAGGATAGCAATGTCCAAAATCCTACTGAAGATATGTTATAAGGTGCAGTCCTAAAATACATGTATGGCCTTGCAGTTACTTTGCCTCAGACTTCAGTTTATTCATCTCAGTCCATCTTCAGTTTATTCTCTCATCTCTCAGCCTGGTAGGATTAACTTTCCAGAGGTTATCCTTTCCAGACTTTAGAGGATAATCAAAGGAAAGAGAAGACTGTTTTACCTTCTGTTCAGACCACTGTCTGGCACAGACCTTTATCTTGAGACTGATTTTTACCCTGAATTTGTTAACAAATCTTGCAATATTCCTTACAAATTTTTATCCTTCCCTCCTGTTATTGCTCTGCAGTTTGTTTTATTACTGTAACCTCACTCATTCCTTTTTCTTCTTAGGACCAAGTCCTATAAATTATTCATTCTGGACAGTTTCTATAGCACTGAAGATCTCACCTGCAATGRCCCTTTCTTCTTTTCTGTGTATTCCTCTTCCCCATTGAAAAAAAAATAATCCTGACAGTCTTTCATGAACCATATCAGTATTTCAGTGTCTTCAGCTGAGAATAGAGGTAATTATATACACACACACATGCAAGTAACTTGTTGCTTAGTATGACGTGAAGCCAAGATTCTGTTTTTTGCGTGTCACACTTATTAAAATAGCCCCTGAATATCAAGAAAGTGAGTTCTATAGGATACAACAGATAATATACAAATGCCATTTCAAGACTTTTTCTAAAACCAGAGTATATTTTAAAATAGAGATAACATTGGGTTTTACACTGATGCCAGGGGAGGGCGGGGCAGGGAGAAGTTGCTTAGCTTAAGGTCCCGTGACTCAAAATATTTTATTTTCTCTTTCCTCTCAACTCCTGATGCTGAAATAAAGTTCTTCTGTTGTTTATTAAAAGATGAAAAGCTGTAACAATATTATAAAAAGTTGGAGAGAAAAAAACCTTTTTGGAAGGATTATGTGCAAAAATAAACTTCAGAAGTAGAAGATAGCTACAGTCAACCCTGGTGACAGAATTTATCACTGCAATGTTTGAAGATCCCTTTTCTGCTGGAGAAAGGCATTATCTTTATTAAAAGCCATGACAGTAGAGTATATACTACTAACAAAAGTGTCACACAACAGTGTCATCCAATAACTGTATCACAATCATAATCATATGCTGGTTTTCACTTGAACAGTTACAGACTAATTGATCTGATCAAATCATCTTTGCCATTAAATTCATGCTGTTTTCCCCAAGCTCCATAACATGCTCTGTTGATATACTGGCAATATGTGAAGACCCAGAAAGAAATGTGGTGGATTGTCTGTCCCCAGATACATTCACCGTAAGCCAGAGAGTTTAAAGAGTGGTTGTATGGGAGAGCTGTCATGGTTATTCTTTACCTCATGAAAAGTAGCAGACTTTTTCTCACTCTGCTGTTTCAAATGACCATTTGTTAAAGAAGGAATTATGAGATCAGATATTAAGGGCTAACTCCATAATGCAAGCAAAAAATTTACATGCATAGAAGAAAACAAAGGAGAGCTGTAAAGACTTGTGAAACAAGAGGTTGCTCAAAGGCAGTCAAGTAACAGGAGAAAATCTAAAAATTGTTGGGGAAGGAGAACTGTCATGTGTGAAGGTGATAAATAGCATTAGTACAATAATGATGGTGTGCAGGGGGGAAGGGAACATAAGCAATTGGACCTGAAAACTGTGTGTGCAATAAGGGGCAGACCAAAGACCTAGACATGGCTTAAGATTAAACGGTAAATGTATAATTTAACACGTGTGAGCTTGGAGCTCTACTGTCCAAGAAAAGAGGAGTTAGTACTTGAGCAAAAGGACTGGCAGCAGCATTTTAGTACACTTTATATGAGTGTTTTTTCTCCTATCTAAGCAGCGTCAGATTTAGGATTCTGAAGGTGGGAGAAGTTGGCTGTTTCTGCAGGCCATCCAACTGGCTGTCCTGGCTGCAAAACAAAAGTCCCCAAAGCCAAACAAAAACCCACCAAAATATTTTCTCCAATAAAAAAACTACCTTCTCCCCTAACAGTAAATAAACCACCATTATTCTGCAATTCATATCTTTCTGAACTGCTTAATGTGATTGGGTGAAATTATTGCTAACCACACATTCAGTGTACAGGGGAAAGGACTCCAGGTTCAGTACAACAAAAATTATTTTGATTGTGGAGAATGAATGTATTATGATTTTCTTGGGAGAAGGTAAGTTGATTTATTTTTTAAAAAATCATATAGAATTTATTATAGAGGAGAGAACTGATTGTGAACATAAGGGCAAAAGCAGAATTTAACATTAGGGGCTAGGAAGTGGTTATGAGAGTGTAAGGTGCCTATCTTCATGTGATTATTGATGAGAATTGATAATGGTTTAAGTGGATGCAATGAATTGATCTTTTTCTCAGGAATAAACTTGATTAGCATGGATTGAAAAGTGGACAACTGGCTTTGGAGTTAATTACTTTTCAGTGATTGAGAAAGCAGAAGAGGTAGCTATTACACTGGAAGCTGAAAGAAGCATCATCCTGAAATAAAGCACAGAATAATGGAGTGGACTTTGTTATCTTTCAAAAGGACAAAAGAAGTCATGGTACTCTGTCATTGAAGATTAACCTACATTTGGGTGTGTTTGAGATGATGTCCAGCACACTAACTGACTCAGAGGCAATGTGATTACAACAGTGACTTACAGAAAGCCCTGACTGAGAGGTAATTCTTGGGAGATTCTCAGCACTGAAAGGAGGTTCACACTGTGGAAAAGGTCCTCGCTACAAAATGTGCATTTGAATTTGCAATTAAGGATTTTCAGAAGCAAGACCAAAAATATGAACTGACTAAGTTCTTTCTAGCACATGATTATTTAATGTTCCACATGCAGTTTTGTGCCCATCTCCTCGCCCTGAGTCCCTGATGAGATTTTTTTGACAAATACTACTTTAATCCAATGCATGCTTGCAAACTGCTACTTCAAGCTGTGGTACTTGTTCAAGACTTTTCACAAGCTCACTGTATTTTAGTCCCCATCCATTGCCATTCCGTGAGCACCAAAGGGAGAAGGCTCTACTACAATATCTAATTACAGCCCTGCTGTAACCCCCCAACAAAATACTTTCAGTGGATTTTCTGTCAAAGGATATTTTGTAGCTAGAGAAGCTTGGACAGAAAATGCAGTCTATAGCACCATAACTTCTACAGTAACATATCTATGCACTAACAAAGACATATATGACATGTTACGACAGAACTTTACCCATTTTTGCATATGGGTGTTTTTCCCCACAAAAGCTGACACCACTGCAAGCAATAGGAATGAAATCGTCCTTTTATTCAAAGCTCACCAGGTTCACTAGTGCTAGATAAACTTCTCTCTAGGAATCTCGCTTTTGGCCTAGAGACTGTCCTTGTGTCATCATTATAGCTTAGCTACAGGACTTTTCTAAGAAACTAGAGAAAATCATTTTAAAGGCATCCATATGCCTTTAGAAAAGTACCCATCTCAGGGATTTCTGACACTACAGCTTTTAATTTTTTGATACACACTTGACTTTGAACTGCAGTATGTCGAAGTATAGCAATTGTGAGTAAATATTGAAGCACTTGTGCGGTTGTTTATATGTAAAAGGAATTCACTGCTAAATGAAATCTTCACTTATGATCTAAAATGAAAATGGAAGTAAACTTTTTATAATCACAAGTACACAAATTGATGAGATTCTAGATAGCTAATTGTTGTTTACAGCTCTTTTGGGAAGAATAACATTTTGGGGAGTTGGCTGAGTAGAAAGACATGCTAATTAGTTTCTATTTTCACTTTCACCTGGGATTTAACTGGATTTCCTAGAATAACACTTTGAGGAAACGTCTCTGGTATGTACTTTGCTCAAAACCAAAGGAAAAGCTATTAGTACCTATTTCTATGAAAGCAGGTCTGAACCTTGACTTTATTAAATCTAATAGTGTGAGGGAATAGGGTTAGAGTTGTATGACGCGCACCTGAAAACTAGGAGTCACATTTCAGGAAATGAAACATATATATATAATTCCTATGATCATACAGTAATTTAGGTAGGAAGGGACCTCTGGTCACACCATCCACCTACCCATGCAGAGCAGGGCCAATTTATACCACGTTACCTGGGGCTTCATCTGGCCGATGTTTCAGATCTCCAAAAAGTGGGAATTCCAGTCTCTCTAGGCAAATCCCCTTTGTTTTTTTGAGTATCATCACTGTGAAATATTTCTAATATCAAACTGGAATTTCCCATACTCCAGTGTGTCTTTCTGCCTCTGTGTACCTCAGGATGAGTCTGGCTCTTAGTTTTCTGAATCTTCCCACAGCAGTAAGCTCCCTCCCTGTCCCTCTTTCCTTCTGAATGAGGAAGGATTTCTTCACTGCCTCAGCCTCTCCTTGTGCAGCATGAAGCCTCCTTCTGTTCCTGTCACTAAAATAAATGAAAAAATGTGAATTAGTATGATCCAAAGCTGAGAGCAAGAGTAAAAATGACTAGATGACTTTAAATGCTCCTGAGCATAACATTTATATGCTTCTGCAAGGCATTGTAAACAATCTGCCAGTTTTAAGAAAACACGAAATTTTTTTCAGGTTTAGGTGAATTCTTCTGATAGATGTTACTGTGATTGTTTTTTGAGAATCAATCTTTTTTTTTTGTTTCCCCACAGAAAACAGAGGAGTTTTTACTCTAGTATTAGTATTTAGCATTTATATAGGAGTAAATTTCTCCAGTACCCTCATTTGTCATGATTTAAATGAACAATTCAGAGGAAAATAAAGTGCAAAAAAAGACTTATCTTTGCATTAGGATTTTAGATTTTTATTTTTATTTAAATAAGCTAGCACATCAAATTGATCCAGTGCTGACAAATTTCAAGAGAAAGACTTTAAGGATTAAGTCCTTTAAGGTTTTGAAAGAAAGAAAAGTAGCACAGCCATAAATAGCAACTATCAGAAAAATCCTTTGCTACTTAAAAAGAAAAGACATTGAAACTTGAGTAAGAAAGTCAGGATATGAAGAGCCACGTTTGCAACAAGTAACTTACAATCCAGCTTTCCAGTGTCACGAATGTATGTGGAGCAAGCTCTTGGCAGCACTGCAAATAACATTAAAATTGCTTTAACATGTTTTTGAAGATAATACTTTGCCTGAGAATGTTTAAAATGTGCTAATGATTTCAGGGGGGCAGGACTTTTGGGACAGGTCAACCTTTTACTTGACTTGCAGCATCCTAGATGATGGTGCCCTTTCTGAAGTGTCATTAGAACTAAGGCGGATGAGAGTTACTATTTTTGCTATTTGCATCTACATAATGAGCAAATTCAAGGGAGAAAAAAAAATAAAGTAACTGCAGTCTGAAAACCATTTTGGGACTGTAGTCACAAGTAAAATGACTGACTGATTTAATTCACTGCAACATAAATCAATTACAATTTTTCAAGTCAAACCTACTAAACTGATTTTTCTCAATGCCATAAGAGCAGAGCACTATATGGAGTTTTAAAATCTTTTATAAAGAGATACTATATGGATATTTATTTCCAAGGAAAAGACTAATTACAACCAATTATGATAAAAGCAAAAGGTTTAAAAATATCTCCAACAACAACTATTTCCAAGAAAGTGTACTTTTACATCGTCAGCAAACCTCAATGTGTGAGTAAAAATTTTTATGCATGTGTTGTAATGTTCATTTACCCATGAAAAACAATGATGGATGCTTTGTGAGTACAGAGTTGCACAGATCCTGCCACCTATCCTAAATTTTGGGTTGTCAATTAGTAATTCAGTGCATTTCTTCTATACCACTGAGCTGACCAATTAAATGTTAGTGAAATAAAAGACTGCTGACTGAGTGCAGATTTTTTTAATTACAAAACCTCAGACATACGTATTATATTCCTAAATTGCAAGCTGGAAGGAGAAAATAAAGTTCTGGAAGCCAAGAGACTAATGGGAAATGAATTAAGATCAAGGGGAAATGCTATTACAGGGCAGAGCAGGGAAAATAAATGAAATTTATCAAAAGTTAAAAATGAATTTTATAAATCTCATTTGGAAATAGCCACATGAGGAAAGACTGTGCTAATTTGCATATTTTTGCATTTAATGCCACTTTTATTTTTATCCAGCTTTTCTTTCTTTGTTATCTTTAGGCATTGTATGCTGATAATAATTTTAACAATCTCTCTAGAAAATATTTTCATTCTTTTGATGGGTAGGTTTTACATAAGTAGATATAGTCTTAACCTCCCAAACTTTACAGGGAACAATGTGCCATCTTAAGTAAAAAATCCTTTTCAGAAGTGAATGAAAAACATTGCACTTTTGGTTTCAGAAACTAGAACTAAAGTTAATTTTCCTATCTTTATTCAGAAATGTAAAGCAAAAAACTTACTAGGTCTGCACTTATGCCTCTACAGGCACTTTATCAGAAGTACCCATCTCTACATGATACTCTAACTGTATCATTGTGTGTAGGTTTCTAAATATTAAATAACTTGCAGCTGATAAAGGCACCTTAAATACTCAGAGATATGCGTTCACAGACATTTTTTGGCCATAAAAATACTAATTTATTTGTGTATGTATTTATTTTTTACCATATTATTTACTATACATATTTTGGGTAGCATTTCAATGCAGTATATGGCCACAGATTAAAATCTTTAGAAATAGATTTTTCCTGTTTTCCTGGAGCACTGAAACATCAATTAATGTATTAGGACTTTCCTGGTTCTTAAAATCTAGTAGCATCTTCTTCCTTACTGTATTTTTCATTTCTTACACTAAAAAAGTAATTTGACAACCAAGCTTCCAAAAAATGATTCATGTTTCAAAACTTCTTTCCACCACACTCTTCTTTTTTATTACAACATTGCAACTGCATTTTTTGCTGTACCTTTTGAAAACATTTTCATCTGCCATTAATAAGAAGCTAGGGAACTGGAAAAGATTCAGACAAACACAGCCGTACGAAAGAAAATGGTGAGATATTTTTGAAAAAACATCACAAATTTAGCAGCTTAATGTTTGTGAGTTTTCTTTGTTTTAGCTTTATTTCAAGGGAAGCTAGCAAACAATTTTTGGCAGTGTGTCATTGCAAAGTGAAAATATTCCTGAAATTATTAAATCAGAGGTGAGTTCTAAGATATGCAACTCTTTAATAATGTACCAGTAATGATGTTGTCTGTGATGGCTAGCATTTCATTGTCTTTCTAGAATTCATTGCAAAACATCAGTAGGTCAGATGCCAAGATATTTCAAATTTTCAAATGCTAGGTTTCTACATTAGAAAGAAACAGTCAAAGTTTTTATTAATAAAGTGAAATGAACTACTATAAAAATTCTTTTCTATTGTTCAATTTCAGAATACTGTTAAAACAAAGACAACTGAACAAGAACACTTTTGTAATTGCATTATTTTAATTTGTCATTGGTTACTAATTCTGTCCCACTGAGAAACATTCAGTTACTGTGATTTCACTGTGGCAAGAACAAAATAATTAGCTTAAACATGAAGTAATATGAAATACAACATACATCTATAATAGCCAAAGACATGCTTGGGGTGTTCAAAAAAGCATGTTCATATTGATATGTCTCCTGAATATGGTTCAGGTCTTGTTTAGGGTCAAACAGCTATTTAAGAATACCGTCTAGAGATCAACCCCAGCAACAGACACGGTGGCTACTCAAACGCCCACGACAGGCACTGCGGCTGCTTCAACCCCCACAACAAGCACTGTGGCTACTCAAACCCTGGCTGACGGACACCGCAGGTACTCCCACCCCTGCGACAGGCACTGCAGCTACCCAAACCCCAGCAACAGTCACTGTGGCTGAACCAGAGAACCAACCTGTGCCGGTATCAGTCGCCCCTATACAGAAGAAGAAATACACAAGAAAATCAGCTTGTTTAGTAAGGGATGAAGATGAGTCAGGGCCATCACAACAATAGCAGGAGGAAGAGGCAGAAGCCATAAATGAAATGGTAATTACCCGATCCCTGTCTCTGGGGGAGCTGCGAGATATGCAAAAAGATTTCAGATCTCGTCCAGGCGAGCGCATTGTCGCCTGGCTGCTCCGGTGCTGGGATAACGGGGCCAGCAGCCTGGAATTAGAGGGGAGAGAAGCCAAGCAGCTGGGATCCCTTTCTAGGGAAGGGGGCATTGACAAAGCGATTGGACAGGGGGCACAAGTCCTCAGCCTCTGGAGGCGACTCCTGTCAGGTGTGAAGGAAAGGTATCCCTTCAAGGATAGGCCAATTGCATGAGGTTCAACAAGACCAAGTGCCGGGTCCTGCACTTGGGTCACAACAACCCCAGGCAACGCTACAGGCTTGGGGAAGAGTGGCTGGAAAGCTGCCCGGCAGAAAAGGACCTGGGGGTGCTGGTCGACAGCCGGCTGAACATGAGCCAGCAGTGTGCCCAGGTGGCCAAGAAGGCCAACGACATCCTGGCCTGTATCAGGAATAGTGYRGCCAGTAGGCGGAGGGAGGTGATCGTGGCCCTGTACTCGGCACTGGTGAGGCCGCACCTTGAATCCTGTGTTCAGTTTTGGGCCCCTCACTACAAGAAGGACATTGAGGTGCTGGAGTGTGTCCAGAGAAGGGCGACGAGGCTGGTGAAGGGTCTAGAGAACAAGTCTTATGAGGAGCAGCTGAGGGAGCTGGGGTTGTTTAGCCTAGACAAGAGGAGGCCGAGGGGAGACCTTATTGCTCTCTACAACTACCTGAAAGGAGGTTGTAGTGAGGTGGGTGTTGGTCTCTTCTCCCAAGTAACAAGCGATAAGACGAGAGGAAATGGCCTCAAGTTGCACCAGGGTAGGTTTAGATTGGATATTAGAAGAAATTTCTTCMCYGAAAGGGTAGTCAGGCATTGGAACAGGCTGCCCAGGGAAGTGGTGGAGTCACCATCACTGGAGGCATTCAAAAAATGTGTGGATGTGGAACTTCAGGACATGGTTTAGTGGGCATGGGTACTGGTTGATGGTTGGACTCGATGATCTTAAAGGTCTTTTCCAACCTTAATGATTCTATGATTCTATGATTCTAAGGAAGATGTTGTATGTCACACAGGCAAGTGAACCACCATTGAGAGAGGTATCCAGTACCTGAGGGAATTAGGCATGCTAGAAGTGATCTGTGGTGACCTGGACAACAAGTACTTATCCAAAGATCCAGATGAAGTCAAATGCATCCGACCCATGTGGCAGAAGTTTTTTACGGAGCACACCACCATCATATGCAAACTCATTGACAATAATGATGTGGAAAGATGGAGAGGAACAAACGGTGGATGAACTGGCTGGCCAACTCCGGCAATACGAAGAAAATCTCTCCTCTTCCCTACGGGCCTGCGTCTCTGCTGTGGAGAAACTGTCTTGGGAGGTCCAGCAACTCAAAGAGAATGTGTCCTGCTCCCCACCTGCACGGGCCAATATCTCAGCCATTCAGAGTAAGCATCCCTCTTCTCAAGAGAGAAGATATCATGGATACGCATCCCGGGGCACCCTGTGGTTTTACCTGTGTGACCATGGCGAGAACATGAGGAAGTGAGATGAAAGAAAAACGTACCTCGATCCTAGAGGCAGGGGTACGTGAGTTGCAG
This sequence comes from Oceanodroma leucorhoa, assembly GCA_030449065.1. NCBI lineage: Eukaryota > Metazoa > Chordata > Aves > Procellariiformes > Oceanodroma > Oceanodroma leucorhoa. The sequence continues at coordinate 2,669,519 of JASVER010000103.1, read as the reverse complement.
GGAAAAACAATCACAAAAGGAGGTTCTTCCAGAAAAACTGCTGCTCCAGCTTCCAGTGAGCAGTTCCCCAGGCGGAGCAGAAGACCTGACTTTACTTCTGGTCTTAATGAAGGGAATTCTGACTTGCACATCCAAGAAATGAATATGATGATCAGGATTAGAGGGGCCCTGCCTCCAGCGAGGTGGAGGAAAGGCACAACTGGGTTTTACTGGACTGTGTGGATTCGATGGCCTGGCACATCAGACCCACAGGAGTATAAGGCTCTTGTAGACACTGGTGCACGGTGTACCCTGATGCCATTAAGCTATAAAGGGGCAGAACCCATTTGTATTTCTGGGTGACARGGGGATCCCAAGAGCTAATTATATTGGAGGCCAAAGTGAGCGTAAGTGGGAATGAGTGGCAAAAGCACCCTGTTGTGACTGGCCCAGAGGCTCCGTGCATCCTTGGCATAGACTACCTCAGGAGAGGGTATTTCAAGGACCCAGAGGGGTACTGGTGGGCTTCTGGTATAGCTGCCTTGGAGACAAAGGAAATTAAACAGCTGTCTACTTTGCCCGGTCTCTCAGAGGACCCTTCTGTTGTGGGTTTGCTGAGGGTCAAAGAACAATGAGTGCCGATCGCTACCACGACAGTGCACCAGCGGCAATATCGCACCAACCGAGACTCCCTGCTTCCCATCCATAAGCTGATTTGTCAACTGGAGAGCCAAGGAGTGATCAGCAAGACTCGCTCACCCTTTAACAGTCCCATATGGCCAGTGCGAAAGTCTAATGGAGCGTGGAGACTAATATTAGACTATGGTGGCCTGAACGAAGTCACGCCACCATTGAGTGCTGCCGTGCCGGACATGTTAGAACTTCAATACAAACTGGAGTCAAAGGCAGCCAAGTGGTATGCCACAACTGATATCGCTAATACATTCTTTTCCATCCCTTTGGCAGCAGAGTGCAGGCCACCATTTGCTTTCACTTGGAGGGGCGTCCAGTACACCTGGAATCGACTTCCCCTGGGGTGGAAACACAGCCCCACCATTTGCCATGGACAGATCTACACCGCACTGGAACAGGGTGAGGCTCCGGAACACCTGCAATACATTGATGACATCATCATATGGGGCAACACAGCAGAAGTTGTTTTCGAGAAAGGGGGGAGGATAATCCAAATCCTTCTCAAGGCCGGTTTTGCCATAAAACAAAGTAAGGTCAAGGGGCCTCCACAGGAGATCCAGCTTTTAGGAATAAAATGGCAAGATGAACGTCATCAGATCCCAATGTACGTGTTCAACAAGATAACAGCCATGTCTCCACCGACTAGTAAAAAGGAAACACAGGCTTTCTTAGGCGTTGTGGGCTTTTGGAGAATGCATATTCTAGATTACAGCTTGATTGTAAGCCCTCTCTATCAAGTGACCAGGAAGAAGAATGATTTCAAATGGGGCCCTGAGGAACAACAAGCCTTTGAGCAAATTAAACGGGAGATAGTTCAGGCAGTAGTCCTTGGGCCAGTCCGGGCAGGACAAGATGTAAAGAACGTGCCCTACACCGCAGCCGGGGAGAATGGCCCTACCTGGAGCCTCTGGCAGAAAGCACCAGGGGAGACTCGAGGTCGACCCCTGGGGTTTTGGAGTCGGGGATACAGAGGATCCGAGGCCCGCTATACTCCAACTGAGAAAGAGATATTGGCAGCTTATGAAGGGGTTCGAGCTGCTTCAGAAGTGGTTGGTACTGAAGCACAGCTCCTCCTGGCACCCCGACTGCCGATGCTGGGCTGGATGTTCAAAGGGAAGGTCCCCTCTACACATCATGCAGCCGATGCTACATGGAGTAAGTGGGTCGCACTGATCACACAATGAGCCCGAGTAGGAAACCCCAGTCACCCAGTAATCTTGGAAGTGATCATGAACTGGCCAGAAGGCAAAGATTTTGGAATGTCCCCAGAGGAGGAGGTGACACATGATGAAGACGCTCCACTGTATAATAAACTACCAGAAAATGAGAAGCAATATGCCTTGTTCACTGATGGGTCCTGCCGCCTTGTAGCAAAGCATCAGAGGTGGAAGGCTGCTGTATGGAGTCCTATCAGACAAGTTGCAGAAACCGCTGAAGGAGAAGGTGAATCGAGTCARTTTGYRGAGGTGAARGCCATCCAGCTGGCCTYGGATATTGCTGAGCGAGAAAAATGGCCAGTACTTTATCTGTATACTGACTCATGGATGGTGGCAAATGCTCTGTGGGGGTGGTTGCAGCAATGGAAGCAGAACAACTGGCAGYGCAGAGGTAATCCCATCTGGGCTACTGCATTGTGGCAAGATATTGCTGTCCGGGTAGAGAACCTGGTTGTGAAGTACGTCACCTCGATGGTCACGTACCCAAGAGTTGGGCCACTGAAGAACACCAAAATAACCAAAACAACCAGCAGGTGGATCAGGCTGCTAAGATTGAAGAAAAAGGACTGTTGTGGTTTAACCCCGCAGGCAGCCAAACACCACACAGCTGCTCGCTTATTCAAGGTAAAGACGGTTTAATAGAACAGCAAAGGAAAGGATAATAATAATAATAATAATAATAATAATAATAATAGAATATACAAATGAGTGATGCACAATGCAATTGCTCACCACGCGCTGACGGATAACGAGCCACGATCGCTACTTCCTGGACCACACCCAGTATTTATATACTGAGCATGACATCACATGGTATGGAATACCCTCTTGGCCAGTTGGGTTAGCTGTCCTGGCTATGCTCCCTCCCAGCTTCTTGTGCATCTGGCAGAGCATGGGAAGCTGAAAAGTCCTTGACTAGTAGATTGCCTAGCAAGAGCTAAAAACATTAGTGTGTTATCAACATTCTTCTCATACTAAATCCAAAATATAGCACTAGGGAAAAATTTAACTCTATCCCAGCCGAAACCAGGACAACATCTTATCTCTTCTCCTCAATAGTTGTGCTGTCTCCCTATTCTTAGCCAAATATATATAAAAATTCCGTAAATGACAGAAGTTTCCCATATAATATTTCCAGTGGGTGATTATTGATCTTCCTGTCCCTGATGATTCACTTGTCTCCTGGTCTTGTCAACTCATGAAGACATACCAGCTCTCTGCCATACCCAGTAACATTTTAGGACACTTCTATTATCTTTCACTTCAGCTGGTACTGTAAATCCATTTTTATGTCTACAGTAAACAATGTGTAAAGTTTTTCTTTTAAATATAAGTATTGATGGTGGGGGGAAGTTTTTGTTTGTTTGTTTGAGATTGGTTCTCAAAACAGGATCAATGAATTTGAGCACAAATGGGGGAAAAATTACACACAAAATTAATATGTATGATAGTGCGAGTTTAACTTGTAAGGTGCTATGCTAGACTAAGCTTAATCTGAACAATGGTTGCTCCTTTAACCATTCAGTTTTAAAATCACTTTCCCTTGCTGTCTAATCTCTGTCTAATTCCTGAAGGATTGGAGTAGTTGAGCCTTGGAGTTTTAACATTTAATTTTTACAAAAAGTCTGATAAATGAGCAGGAAGAGGAGAGAGAGAAGAAGATAAAAATTAAGAATGGGGAACTGCTTACAAAAGAGGTCTGGCAACAATAGCAGGAATAAATCTTTATTAGAGTCAAGTCATACATTTCCAGTACTGGCTCTGGTTTAAAAGAAAGGAAATTAATGAGGATTTAGTGAGAGGAATAAATTTCAGCAAGAATCCCCTTTTTAGAAAGAAACTGGAAACCATTAAAATCAAAAGAGGACTTCTACAGGGTGATAAAAATACACATGAGGCATATGACTACCTCATTTGAGTAAACAGGTGTTGTGGTTTAACCCGGCAGGCAGCCAAACACCACAGTGTCACTCACTCCCTCCCTTCTCCCACAGTAGGATGGGGGAGAGAATAAAAAAAAAAAAAAAAAAAAAGTAAAATTCGTGAATTGTTATAAAGACAGTTTAATAGAACAGAAAAGGAAAGGATAATAATAATAATAATAATAAAAATAATAATAATGGTAGAATATACAAAATGGGTGATGCACAATGCAATTTCTCATCACCTGCCGAACAATAATCAAGCAGCGAACGCTACTTCCTGGACCATGCTTCCTATTTACATACTGAGCATGATGTCATATGGTATGGAACACCCCGTTGGCCAGTTGGGTTAGCTGTCCTGGCTATGCTCCCTCCCAGGCTCTGTGCACCTGGTAGAGCATGAGAAGCTGAAAAGTACTTGACTAGTAGACTACTTAGCAACAACTAAAAACATCAGTGTGTTATCAACATTCTTCTCATGCTAAATCCAAAACACAACATTAGGATGAAATCTAACTCTATTCCAGCCAAAACCAGGACAACAAGAAATTTCATTATCAGAAGAAAATTAAGCTGGAAGAAGCAAAAATGAGCATTGTATTTAGAAACCACTGAGTTTGATTAACAGTAGAATAACAAAGGTTAGTGTCATTTTTACTCTGATCCTCATTTGGCAAATATACTTACACTATTCATGACTTGTAGATAAGAAAATAATATACATGTTGAAGTTTATTTGATTTTTATAAAAATTATCATATTAAAAATATGTGTACTTCATTTTTAACAGGCTTTTTTCCCATTCAGATGCTTCATTTTTACATTACATTATATTCTGATATATTATATTATAATATATAATGCTAATAATTTCATTTCATTTAAATATATGAGGAGGCTATAGGCTTCTGAAGTCATTTCTCCTTCCTCTCCTACCAGAGTGCGTGCATGTTAGACTTGAAGTTGTGCTCTGGAAAAATTGTTTAAAATGAGAAGTAATTTTTCTGTTGCTTTCCAAGGTTTTGAATCACACCTTCTGATCAGATAATAGTTACTCAGTAAACCCATTTTGATGTAAGACAGCAACATTTCATATCCACATGCATGTCAGGTCTACAGATATGCTAGAAAATTTCACAAAGTCTTCCATTAACATGAAGAGGTTTGCAGAATGGTGTCCAAAATCTACTGTTTTTTTGATGACACCTAAAACAGCCAGTAGGCCTCATTAGTTTTATTTTTAGGTGTACAGCACTCAATATTTCTAAAAGTGCCGATCAATGATTTCCAAAGATATTACAATTTAAACTAAGTTTCCAATTCATTTGTCACGTTTACTACTTTCTCCGTTTGTGAGTGTATGAGCAACATACTCTGTCTTGTGAAAATTGCTTTTTAGGAGAAATATTTTGCAATGGAGTAACTGTAAAATATATTAAGTTTCTCAAATTGTAACTGGTCAACATAGCTGAACATCTGTTTTTTCTTCAGTCTTCTCACAGGTTAGAGGTCTATATTTGTAACTTGACAATTTGTGTCTATGGTTTCAGAGTTAAAAAAACTTCTCTTTGCCCAGTCTGACATTTTGTGGAGTATGAGCCAGGAAGTAAAACAAAATAAAACTATTTCTCCACCAAATTTGGGCATATACATGCATATTTACATATATTCAATACTATAATATGCATATACATATGTGTACAGTGTTTTCTTGTTATCAAGTGTGGGTCTATCCTATACATCAATTAAAATAAAAAATCAGACAACTTTATTGCATAGATAACTTTACAGGGAAGGAAAAAAACCTTACAAAGGGAATATTGTAAAGCAGATCTTTTAGGAAGTGAGACTTTAAGAGCTCTTCCACTTCTGTGGAGTCTGAATGTTAACTTAATTTAGGCTAAATGTACAGACACCAACCCTGAAAACTTAATATTCTATAACTTCTTCCAAGAAGATTTGATTTTTGTKGACCACAAACCTATACATCAGAATTTACCCAGAAATGCAGAAACTATACAAAGAACAAATGTTAAAGTGTCTGGGGGCTTATCTGATGAAATGTAATAGTGATATTTTATAGCCACATTTACATTTTTAAAAATGATAAAGTAGTGCATTTCACAGGGAATAGAACTAGGTTACCAGAAAAATCTCTATTACAAATATATCCAAGATAAATCTCCAGGTTCAAATATTCAAGTATTTGAAGGGCTTTTGTGCACACCAGGAATCTGGGCTGAGATTTATTATAGAGAATTTTCATTTTTATACTGAAGAGGCTCTTCATATTTTTTTTATTAAGCTTAAAGTGATCTTAGTCCATGTATCAACAATGCTGAAGATAGGCAGTGTCCTAACATATTAATTTTAACTATATTGGTTGTACTCCAGAGCTTCAAATCTTCTTCTTCTTGGCATTCAGCACCACATTTCACTTAGACTAATGTGGGGTTCAAGATTCATTTTTATCGGATCTTTATGAATATTAGATATATTAATCCCAGGATATTCAATGACATTAGTCTCCCATTTAACATTCAGCTTTATAAAGTGAGCTATAAAGCACCCTTCATGAACTTATAATTGTACAAGTTTATTTTACAGTCCACAGTCTGATTCATTAATAAGATTACAAAACTCAGAGACAGTATAAAACTCAGGGTCAGACTCTTAAGAATCATTCTAACTATGTTGAATTCTATACCCTACATCATATTATTTAGTCTAATAACTAAAATGAGAATCATGAGAAACAGAAAAGAAAAATAGGATGAAAATTATAAAAAAAAAAAAATAGAAAAGGGAACACTTTGTCTTAGGATCTCATACATACCAAAGATAAATTTTTACAAAGATTTAAGTCATATTCTCCCATGTAGTCTGCCATAGATTGATTTCAAATATACAGCTTTGCATATGTGTGTGTGTGTGTGTGTATGTTTCTCTTTATTTGTATATGTCAATAAATAATTTGTTGGTATTTTGAGTTTATGTTCATAACTTAATTCTGATTTTGACAAATCAAAATACTGGCTTTTTTCCCTACCTCTCTTGGATTGTCGTTTCAACACTAACTTCCACCAATAATACTTGGTACATTATTTTTTAAAGGGGCAAGGATATGTGAAGAAATAATAATAAATGTTTAGGTTCTATACACTTTAAAAAGTTCTATACACTTTTTTCCAGCCACATTTGCTTTTGGATTAGTATAGACACAACTCACTGGTTTTTGCAGTGTTTGGGATCTTTAAACAATGGTTCCATTTGTGTCATAAAAAAGTAAAGGTAAAGTCCTAATACTCTAATGCATCAGAATGTAAATCTGAATGCATCAGGAAACCATAGTGTTTCCATAACAACTGATGCACAGGTTGGAGGGAATTTACACAAACTGCAGGTGGGGAAGAGTTTGGTGAGGAAGGATTGCTGCTGAGCAGTAGGGACATGGCTACATACAGGCCCTTTTGTAGCATCTATTTTGATTCTGACCAATTTTCTTACAAGTGAAACATGATACTGCCCCAATAGCAGAAGACCAAAGTGACAGGGAGTGGAGGTTGAGCTGTTAGTTTTCTGTGTGCCATTGTATTTTGAGGAAAATTGATTATCAGAGTATTCAGGGTATAAATTCTCATGAGCAGCTATATAAAACAAAATGAATGAAAAAATATTCTTGGTACAACTCCACCATCTGCAACGCTAGAAATCCTTTTGCTCTGAAACTTTATCAGGTCTAATGGCCTTACAGTCTGAATTACTTTGACCCATACTAATGGATACCAAAGGGAGATATTTCCTAGGTAACAAAAATCAGTACAGAGTTGCTTCTGGCTTTTGCAAAATGTCAGCCTTTGTGAGGAACTGGAATAAATCCCATGACCTTAAAATGTTTATGGGTAGAAGCACTATTTCTATGCAAAGGTCACTAGGCAGCCAGTGTTCGCAGTTAGTTTAGCAGCTTAGTGCTTCTCTCTAGATGAGAACATAATTTAATATCTCGCTGATGCATTGGCCATCTAGCAGGTATTTCAAAGTAGACATCTGTCAATATGCTTGAGGAATCAGCTGTTGAGTGACACCTTTCCAACGAGCAGGCAGATAATGAGGATGATTTTGAAATAGCCAAAAGACAAACACTTAGCTGAAATGAAGCTTTTGGTGTTTCCGTGTGCAGATTGCTTTGCTAGCCCAAACTGCAGTCCTTGGAGATTTTTGTAGACAATAGGGTTATGGTTCAGATTACAAGTGAAAGGAAAAAGTCCAAGACTTTATATCTGTTTGTATTTATTTGAAACTTAAATACACTCCAGAAGTTAGTTTAATGAAATTTCAGAGCATTTACCTATTTTTGAAATTCAGGACCAAATTCATTCATGATGAATCAGTTTGCATCTTAAATAAATACTTATTTTGTAAACAGAATTGTTAGGACAAAATATTTTTTACTAAGTCTATGTTTTAAATGTTTTATGTGTTTATTAAGTTGCATTATTCCAATACTTTCTGCTGAAACATCAATTTAAAATTAAAATTATTTTTATATTATTTCATTTTTTATTCTGAAAAATAATAGAATATTTAAATATGTCTAACTATCACGTAATCCAAAACAAGGTATTTTGTCTGAAATACTGGATTCCACTAAAATAACTTTGGAGCCTTTCTAGAACTAGAGAATTAAAAAAAAAATCTGTTATCATTACAAGTGTAATGGTGATTATACAAGTAAAATGTGAATACAAGGAATTTGGAAAATGGTGTTACTAATGTCTCAGGCTATCCAAAAACAATGTAATCCAATGTTAGTTTTATTCTTGACTATTTATAGAGTAGATTGGTTGGATTTTTTGGTGGTTTTATGTTTTCCATTATGTTCTTGAATACCGTATGTATATATTCTTCCGAATATATTAGATATCCTAAAATTTCAGTGGCCATAACAATTTACTCTAATATGATTGAATCCTTTTTATAAGACATTGAAATAAATGTGAGCTGGATTTGCATGACTTAAAGGCCTAAGTTCATCAAAAACTGATGTGAGAAACTGAGGCATATTTATTTTTAAAGTAATTGAAAAATATTTCTATAGGCTAGCACATAATATTTTATTGTGGAAAATAGGCCTTGTAACATGAAAGAACAGAGCTGGACAGCGGTGAAAATAGGGACATAGTAATAAAAAATTGATTGAAACTGAAGGAAAATAAAATGCTGTGCTTAAAAAACAGTTATTCACTGAATAAAGGTTTGCCATAAGGAGCTGTTTTATACCACTTTTCTGCAAAACAAAGTACCTAACATTTGACTGTGAATCCATGTTTTAGTAATAGCTCTAATCCCTCACTATATATCCCTGCAGACTTTAAGCATATGCTAAGGTACTGCTTGCCTTTTTTTATACAGATCTTCATTAAAAAGTCCACTGTCGGAGACCGGACATTGACTTAGGATTTATCCACTGGACACTGGGGTTTATCTAGTTGAGTCCTTTTTATGTTTGTATATCAGGAAAAAAACTATCAAGGCCTGATGGAAGGAAAGAGTATCAATTATTGTAGAAACATCAGAGAACCAACAAAAGAGGAAGTGTGAGTGAAATAATAATCTAAAAGGAGGAAACAACTAGGTGATTCTAGGACTAGGAAAAGTAAACATTAGCTATTTTAAGTGATAGTCTTCAGTGAAATCTTAATGTTATGGATTTGGTAATTTTTACATTTTTCTAAACCATAGAACATGGACAGGAATTTTCTAGAATACATGTTTCAAGAAATGTAATGTATAAAGGTTTTTGTGAATTGTAAACATCAATATACTATTATTTATCTGACCTGAGTGCATCAATAAAAAGTGTGGTAAATATTGTTTTCTGTTTTGCACTCACTGATTCTAATGGTCGTCTCAAATTCAGAATAGGTAAGGATGTTGGCACGTCATGGTGGACAACTGAAATAAAAGGTGAGATGTTTTCCATATTTTGAATCAGTTATGTTTCCTTTTTTCCAGCCAAAATGTTTGTATGTAACATGCTTCACAGATCAGCTAAAAAAAATGGCAGTGCTGATTTATAGTTAGAATAGAGTGAATAGATATATATACTGTACAGACAGGACAGAACTGTTAAGAAATTCCAACAAAGGATGTACTTTCCATTTCAAGGTAAATTCAGAAAAACAGAGCTTCTTAAAAATAGCTGATATTAATATTAATATCTGTTAATGATCCCTCTGCATTCCAGATTCTGGCAGCAAGTCTAATTAGCATATTTGTTTTGGCTACTATTAAATGTTGCGTCAAAGAAGAACACTACTGTGTGAAATTTACAGAAGCTGTACCTCCTTATACTGGGCTTGATTTGGTACTTCCAGGCAAGCCTTTATTTTTAAGTCTAGTTTGTACATAATCACAGGACAGTATATAAAAGATAAAGCATACTATTAGAATTAGACTCATATTTGCCTCGGTACACTGTACTGATAGCACTGTATTTATGATACACTGCAATGTATCTGAAAGCCTCAGTAAACTATTTCCCTCCTCTAATTTGCCATTACACAAATTGCTTCAAATCAAAAGCCTAGTGAAACACTCTGCTGAGTAGATATACAACTCTTCAGAAAATGTCTTGGTTCTGAGGCTGCTCTACACTGAGGTGCTTTCTAACCACAAAAATCCTTTAAGGGCTAATGAACATTATTTCTACAGGCCTAACACAGGGACAGCCAATTCATTTGGGTTTAATAAGCAAACCAATGTTTTTTCCTGAGACCTCTTGTTTTGACATATGAACATGTTACATCTAGATAACAAATTCCTGTGGACCACCTAGTCCTTGGTAATTGCCTATGTGTACAATTTTACTCAGGAGTAACCTGCAGTAAAGTAAAATACTTTTTTCCCCGTGTGGAGTAAGATTGTGCAGTTATTGCAGTTCAGCTAAGATGAAATAACGTGTTAAGCAAGTCCCAATAATATTTTTGTTACAACTTTGACAAGAAATCTTTTTAGTTCTGTAAACATAAATGTAACTACTTCTTCTCCTGTTTTACATATTCTATGTAGTTATAGTTCTTGCTGTATGTAAAAAAGAAGTGTTGATGTATTCCATGAAGAATCTTAGGTGTCTAGCATTATGTAGACTCTTCTCTCACTCTTCTTTTTAGTTGTCAGTGCAAAGATTATTGAGGCAAGATGCTCTAATGTTGTATATAGGTTTTACTATTGCTGTTCAAATCAACGTCTCCTTCTAAGATATGTGCTTTAAAAAGACGTCCAGTCGAAAACTTATTTCAATTTTTGCTGAGGTTATGATTTGAGTGTACAAAATGTTCTTTTATATCTTTTACTATATTCTTAAGAATAGAAAAGAAAAAGATATGAATGCATGATGGAAAAAAGTATATGGAATATTGTCCTCTATTCTTTCTCTTCGAACTGTTTTGACTTGTTCGGGTCTTACAGTTACTTAGTGTATCAATACCTTATTCCAGGAACATACACCTATTTGAAAACAAAAATAGGGAAGGAGAACAAGAAAAGTATGATACGTATAAAGAGCAGGAAAAGTTGAATCTACAGTCGGTCTGAGTTTAGATTAGACCTAACTGGTCATGCAAATAATTTCCCGATGAAGCCTGAATTCAGATCAAAAACAGAAATTGAATACATCTTATTTTCAGTGATTTCACTCCTGTGGTGATTCTTTTCTTTTTTTCCTTTTTTTTTTTTAATACCAGTCATTTTACTCTAGGATATTAGGTATAAATTAAGTAGATATCTAAAATACAAACATCTGTCTGTCACACTTCATTAATTTAAGAGGGTATTCAGATTATACAGCCAACTCAAAAGTTAAGAAGAACTAGAATTAAAACTGTGTCGGAACATTTGCTCTTAAACAAATTTTCCAAGTCTTTTGATTTAGACAGATTTGTCCTTACACCAAACTCTACTTGTCTAATATCTACTAGTTCACATAATCTGTGCCATGAGATATAATAGACTGCACAGATATGGAGCATTTCCATATGTAGTTTATCCTCAGTTTTCAGCTTAATACTCAGAAGGTTTATGCATTCATTAAGGAACATCTTGCATTAAAACTATCTAAAATACTTTGTGGACAAATAAGCTTATTATTATATAAGGGGTTTTTTTGACACTGTTTCAGTAGTGATGCATGGAGCTTACTTATCTCACCCCACTTAAATCAGGGGACTGCCTAAGTTACTATTTGCAAAAAAAATAATTAAATATATAGTAAAGCAAAAAAAAGAAACAAATCATTCAACTAGATTTTTAAAACAAAATTATTTCCAAAGCATTATAAAAAAATTCCTCCTTTGGGCTTTATAATGAACTACTAATAAATATTGAAAAAAAAGAAAGCCCTAGGTAAATGAAGCTACACTGAAGAAAAAGCACAGAAAGCAAATGCACACACAAAAAAAATCAAGTAGCTATAAATGTTTGCAATGTACAAAAAATAAGAAAGAATTCCTAGGACTATACATATTGTATTACTTCTTTATTTAAGAAGTATATTTTAATGGCCCAGATATCTTAGTGTACACTGAAAAAAAACACTAAAATGGATAATGTGAGAACTTTTGTGAAACAGTCAAGGATGGATGCTTAAAAAAATATATCTTTTACCATTCACAAGGGTAATCAGTTCCTATTGTGGTGGGACACAGTCATTTAAAGGAGAAGAAATGATACCTTTCCAGAGAAAGGTATATATTCTGAGAGTTTAAAAGTTTCAACAGAAAAAATTAAAATTGTCCTGGAAAAATTTAGTTTAATCCCACAGCTTCTTGATATTATACTTTCCAACTTTACTACATAGATTTAACTGACTCTTATGGTCCAAGGGGAAAAAGTTTGGTATCAGTTACCTAAAACCCATTGTTGCCTCAGAGTGACTATTTACTACTTATTTCTAGTGGTATACAACTGTCCAGTTGTCTTAGGACAGTTGTATACCAAGCAGCAGACAAACATAATAGCTGCAGGGACAAACTTCTTAACACAAAGGTCTGCTAGGGGAATGAACTGAAAAAGAACACTAACACATCAGGGAAAAAAACAAAAAGAGCCATAACTTATGTCAAGAATTAAAGGAGCTGCTCTTCTGAGAACTCTTTCCACAAGAGGTTCAAAGGATTTGCTCAAAACAAAAGAAGGCAAAAAAAGCAGGACTTGTTCCACAGAGAAAGAATATACTACATATCTTTTACAATTTTTCAATTTATAGAGTTCCGCCTATTATTTTTCTAGATGTTCCTGTCCCAAGAAGCCTGGCTGCTGTCTATATGAGTAAGATTTAAGAACTTTAAACTTCCTTTCATTCTGGATTGCCTCTTCTTATTACTTTCCTAGTGGTAACTTCTGCTGTTTTTCTTTTATTTGAATATCGTACTCTTCAGATTATCAAAGTTTTATCTCATCCTTAATTGTGTTTATCTTATTTCTCTTTCTATCCTCCTGTCTTGTCCATCATTATTATTAATTATAAGCAAAATGATATACAGACACACATTAGAGATCTCTCTCTGCTCTCAAAATTTTTCAGACAAACAACACTCTTCCCTTAGCTGCGCTAAAGTTCTCCCTAATAAAATCCTTTGGTTATTGCCCAAGTAAGGAGAAAAGGAAAACTGGACCCTGCTCAGACTGGATGAGTGGACCTTCTATACCATGTGAACTGCTGGCACAAAAAAAACCCAGTCAACAATTTGTAAACATAAATAATTCTCTGTCTGGTAAAGGAGAGTAAATCATCATCACCTATGTTCTAGATAGTGACATTTTGTTAGTGATATTTAATCATGCACCAATACATCAAGTGATATTTCTATGCAGCATATCACCTCCAGCAGCCTGCAAAACATAGCAAGTGAGGAAAGCACAGGAGCATCAAGACACATAGATGTTTTCTCATATTGGAGCATTACCTACAGGCACCATTAACAAAATGATGTATTCTCATGCCGAGATTTATTTAACAAATTAGCTGATAGCATGCTTTTGAGGTAAGATCATAGCCTGGGTCTGCACTGCATTCTGCAATTTCCAGAATATTCCAATACTGCCCAATAAAAGCAACATTCCAATACTGATTTTGCAGAATCTTCCTTGTGATTATTTTTCCCCTGTATGAAACAACTAAAACAAGTATAGTTAAAAAACAAAACAGAACAAAACAATGGAAAACCAGACCTATTAAAATTGTATCTGTGTTTTATCTATAATTACAAATTAGAGTTCCACAATTCAAAAGTTTAAAAGAAAAAGAAATCCCTTCTTTCCCCTGAAGAGGAAGCATTAGAATATCTGTAAAGCATCATAAATTTTGTTGGCAGAATTAATATACATTTTGAGTAAAGCATTTCTAGACAGTTTTTTATCTGATACATTTTTACTGTTCATTGTGGGGTTTTTTAATGGCACAAATACTCCGTCCCCCCCAAAAAAAAAACAAAAAAGAAAAAGTGAGATAAGACTACAGTAAGCATAGGCTAGCAAAGCAGCTCACTAGTAACAATCAAGTAAAAGATACAGATGAGAGAGAAAATTTGAAATTGCTGAGGAAATATGACATGTCTTTTCTGAAACAATAAATTCTCTGTTCTTGTACCTTTCTGTCTTGGAGTTCTTCCAATTCAGGAATTCTAAATCTTACTGGGAATAAGTTGCAAGTGTACCTGTCAGTATTATCCTGGAAAAGGGCTGAAGTAGAATGAAGCACCATGGCTATCTTTATGAAGAATGAATCAGATGTTCAGCTGATCTACTAGAGCAAGACCAGGTAGCCCTACGTGGGAGCATGGATTTGTGGTGTGGATTTTGCAGGATAGGACATACATGAAGGGGAGATTTCAAAACATCGTTGCTAATGAAGGAGGTTTTAGTTGCACTAAGGTTAACTTTTGGGTTTAGTTTGAAGTGCCAGAATGCTGGACAATCAATAATTATAAATATGGGATTGACAGTAACCCTGGTTTATGTCATTTTCATTTCTTACAGACTTTTTGAATAACATGTCTGCATTTATTCTGTACTGAATAAGAATTCATGCTTTCACATTTTCAAATGCTTCCAAATGTCTTTATACTAACGCAGCTTTCTTGGAGACCAAGTTCTGAATGCAAGCTGTACTTTGTTGAGAGCCACTGTGACTATCTCTGCAAATTGTCCATGAATTTTTTTGTAGACCTGATGTCAGGAGAGAGAAAAAAGGAGAAATGTTATACTTATGAGAAATATATATATATAAAGCAAAGGGGGTAATGCTAGGCTTTTGCAGAACTAATGAAGTTGTACCACAAAAGTAAATTAAGAGGTATGATAGGGCTTGTCATAGTAGGCTAGACAAGATGAAGCACAGTTTCCTATTGTTTATTTTGCAAGCTGCGGAAGCCATGGATTTGTAGCTACTGAGAAACTGAAGAAAACAAGGGAAAAAGCTCTAAAACATGAAAGAAGGAAATATTAAAGAAAGAAACAGCAGTGAGACAGTTGAGTAGATCTCTTCCTATGAAATAACTTCAAAAATTTTACTCTGTCACCTATTCACTTTAAGAGAATAAGTTTATCAAATAGACTTTTACAAAGGTCATTCTAGCTGGGATTTTATTTTGCAATGTATAAAATGAAGCAACTACTCCAGTCCAGCTTCACTGGAAAATTTAATTCAATACAGCTTAGTTCTGTACAAAACCTGATCTTTGGTAGATGAATGGATTATCCCAAGGTATGAATTTTATGAACTGTCATGAGCAAAAATTCAGCTCCTAGTAGGCATTCTGAGAAAGAAACTGTCCTGAAACATTGTAAATATTTGCTTATGAAACATTGAAAAACAGGACAGTTAACATGTGAAACTAATAATTCCTTAGTGCCCTCAATACTTTTTCTAAAATCCTCTTTTTAGCTGTGTGCAGATCTGTACTCTAAAGGAAAGTTGTTCTGTTAAAAAAAAAMCAACAAAAAAAAGAGGTTGAAGGAAGTAAGGATGACTAATATTTTTTTAAATCTCTATTAAACAACAACAACAAAAAAAAAACAAAAAAACCCTTATTGTCTAGGAAACATGCATAGATAAAGAATAAGTAAAAGAGGATACTGTGTCAGATTTGTGTGCACGTGATGCATTCCTCAATACATTTACTTCAGCCTAACCAGTCATGCAGTCTTTGTAGCTAGTTTAGCTGTAGTCCTGAGGTGGGTTGACGCCGGGTGTCCGCAAAGCCTCTCTATCACTTCCCCTTCTCAGCTGGACAGGGGAGAAAAAATATAACAAAAGGCTCGTGGGTTGAGATCAGGACAGGGAAATCACTCACAATTACCGTTACGAGCAAAGCAGACTTGACTCAAGAAAATTAATTTATTTATTACCAACCAAATCAGAGTAGGGCAATGAGAAATAAAAACCAAATCTTAAAACACCTCCCCCCACCCTGACCTTCTTCCCGGGCTCAACTTCATTCTATACCTCTACCTCCTCCTCCCGCAAGGAGGGATGGTGAATGGGGGTTGCGGTCAGTTCACAACACTTTGTCTCTGCTGCTCCTTCTGCCTCACACTGTTGCCCTGTTCCAGTGTGGGGTCCGTCCCAAGGGAGACAGTCCACCATGAACTTCTCCAACATGGGCTTCAGTTTTTCCATGGGCTCCAACTTCCCATGGGCTACAGTTTTTCACAAACTGCTCCAGCGTGGGTCCTTTCCACGGGGTGCAGTCCTTCAGGATCAGACTGCTCCGGCATGGGTCCCCCATGGGGTCACAAGTCCCACCAGAAAGCCTGCTCCAGCGTGGGCTCCCCTCTCCACAGATTCACAGGTCCTGCCAGGAGGCTGATCCAACACAGTCTCTCCATGGGGTCACAGCCTCCTTTGGGTGCATCCATCTGCTCCAGTGTGGGGTCCTCCACAGGCTGCAGGTGGATATCTGCTTCACCATGGATGTCCATGAGCTGCAGGGGGACAACCTACCTCACCATGGTCTTCACCATGGCCTGCAGGGGAACCTCTGCTCTGGCACCTGGAGCACCTCCTCCTCCTCCTCCTCCTTCTTCACTGACCTCGGTGTCTACACAGTTGTTTCTTTTACATGTTCTCACTCCTCTCTTGCAGCTGCTGTTGCACAGCAGTTTCCCCCCTTCTTAAATACGTTATCACAGAGGTGCTACCACCATTGCTGATCGGCTAAGCTTTGGTCAGCGGCATGTCTATCTTGGAGCTGGCTGGCATTGCCTCTATCAGACATGGGGGAAGCTTCTAGCAGCTTCTCACAGAAGACAGCTCTATAGCCCCCCCCACTACTAAATCCTTGCCATGCAAACCCAACACACGCACGCATCTTTTGTATTTTCTATTCCTCGACTTGCAGCTTTGAACTTAACAGTCCTATGATACCACAATTCATTACTGTTCTGTATGTTTCCTTCACTGCTGACTGGCTAGAACTGAAATCAGATTTGTATTTAAATGCTTTCATAAGGACCAGCTCACACTTATGGCCCTTCCTGGTTTTGTCAGTCGGCATACAATATATGGTAATTTTCATTTTATAACTTCCTTTGTGCCAGAGCATACAAAGTCTTCCTACTGCTTCTGGTATTCTGCTAAGGAGGTAATATTCACACTTCAAGTATTTTAACTGATTGTTGTGTTAAAAGGTTAAATATATGATCCCCGGCGTGGGTTTGGAGTGCATTTTGCCATGCTGAATTTAAGAAAAATGCAACAGACTGTTCTAGTACAGGTGAGATGGTTTGGACATGAGGTAATGATGTATTTAGTAAAAAATCCAGTACAAGATTATTATTTTTGAGACTAATTATCCTGTACTATTTATTATTGTTGTTGTTGTTATTATTATTATTATTATTATTGTAAAGATTAAATTTCATTATATATTTGTAGTTAAGAACTAGTTCTTAACTGACTAAAATCACTTTCCCTTGTGAAACTATAAAAAGTACAAGAAAAAGATAAATCAGCAAACATTTGCGTTATAACTGTCCTGTGCCACTATTTGAACACCCTGAAACAGGTCATTCAGGTGTACCCATATGGTCTTTATAGATGCCTTTTAGAAGGTCTCAATCCCACTCCCACTGAAATCAGTGTTAAATTTCCTTTGTAACTGAATACAAAAATTACCTGAAACAATGTTTGAAAAACACAGTTACATGAATAATCAATGGTATTGTCCTAATCAGCAGTCTTATCTGGACTCGGGAGCAGCTTGGAAAAGAGATGCCAGGAGACATCTGTGCTATTAAACATTCCCTTTTTAAAATTTTGCAACTCATACATAGCCGCTACTGTTACTCTGATATTTTTAGAGGCTATCATTAAATGCCCATTAAGCTCTTTAAGCTATAACTTTAAAGTAAAAACAATCAGAAATTGTATCTTTTTAAAATTTGAAATGGCTTTATCTAAGCAAATGAGAATCAAATAGTGATTCACTAATTTGCCTAAGGGATAGAAATCTTGGAGAAGTTATCTATATATTCTAAAGCTGTAACCATGTAATTTTTAATAGAAAATAAAATGTTTTCTTTTATAATATTGGCCTCAGGTTGTACTTTACAGCTACCATTTTTGATATGTCTGGATAAATAAGTAAACCAATATTTTAGCAAAATAATTAATAAGAAATATGGTGATATTTAGCAGTTAAAAAAAATAAGCAATAATGTTATAAAACAGCTTATTAATTTTCTTAAATAACTTCCCTGAGGTCCATCTTTTGTAATGTATGCAGCAAYTTATGAAGTACTTTCCTGAAAAAATCAAAACTGCATTAGGGTTTTAAAGGAAATTCTTAATAACTCCTTAATAATACCTGATAATCAGGGTCATAATATAGTCACTCAATTTTGTGTGAGGAAGGGCTCAAGTAGTTCTATACTTTTCAATTTTGGAGCTTCACTCTCCACATTCTGCATTGTTCTCCTTGACAAGTTTATTTGTTTCTTTCTTTGTTTTTCTGTATGACAAACTTCCCTCCTTGCCCTATTAATTAGAATGAGTAAACTTTCTAAAGAAAAATTCATTTTCTACTGTTTAAATTCTGTTTCTTTGTTTTTGAGAAAATTGGTTGCATTATCATCTAGAACTGCATCTTCTTACTGGATATCTGTTACTGTAATAACTTGCAGTTGTGGCAAAGTTATGGTATGGTCACAGGTCAAAGGTAAAAAAGGCAAAAAAGTGGTTTTAATAGGAATTTATAAAAGTGTGACTTAACAGAGTTCAACGGCAAGGTTCACTCTATCACTTACTAAATGGATGAAGCATACAAAGGAAAATCGTGTTAGGATTGAGCTAGAATGATTATACAGAGACCAAAGATGCAAAAGGGTAAGGGAGACCCTCTTGTTGAGTCACGAGGTTCAGAGAAGGCCCCCTTGCTTTCTAAACTCTTGACGGAGCTTAGGTGCGGGTAGGTCCAATCTTAGACTCAGACTTGGTCAACAGTTTATGTCTAAGGGATTATATGTGTCTAGCAGCAGTGTAAGGTTCATTCACAGTTTTAAGGTGGATCACAAGATTTTAGCAACACTTAATCATTGATTAATTCAACTTTTACAAAGTGAATTTACAAATAGAATTTACTACAACCACAACAGTGACTAGATTACAGATTACACTTGCTATCGGTTACCTAAATCAATTCACACACACACAGAGACACAAATATATATATAAATGTACAAAAGGTATACCTGTTAAAAATTACCCTTGAGTTCAGTGAAATATTCACGTCGAATGTCTCGGCTTTTCTCAATGTGCAAGGAGTTGAGCCTTGAGGAGTGAAAGGTTTCAGCCCAGGTCCCATTGTGAGCTTTCAGTGACAGTCCTCTGAATATTGCAAACTCGAGAGTTCGCGAGCTCTGAATGGTATCCCACTCAGAGGCAGATGCTGGTTGCAGCCCACTGCAATCCAGGAGAGCTCAAAGGGCCTCACTTGGGACACCATTTATAGGTTTGCAAGATGATTGGCTTTAGTTACCAGTAAATTTCCATCCTGGTCACAATCCAGAACGATCCGGAACAGTAACAATGGTATCATTCCCTTCGAGCTATGATCCAGGTAGGGAATGTTTCAAGGCTGTCAGGGGATGATTCCTGCTCTCGTTCCCCACCTTGGCCAGGCAACAGGAGTTCCTGGTATGGTCAGTGCCTCTCCCCATATTAGCCATGCAAGAGTTCCTGGTATGGTCAAGGGGTGCTTAACCTCTCAACTCTTTACACAAAGGCCAAGAGAATTCCTGAGATCGTAGAGTGGCCCAGGGGAGGGGATGGGGGAATGCACCACCATACCGGCATAGGCACAGTGATCTGTACAACAAACATCTATAAACTTAGCTGTAAAGTCTACACTTAGTCTAACCAGCTCTGGTCAGGTCTACTGTTAAAATCCTTTCACATGTCTATCTTTGAAAAATTCTCACCTGCAGATGAAGTTTCTGTGACTGTCCTGAACACAAAGTTGTTTTTTTTTAAGAAAAAATAATTTAAGAATCATTGGCTCTTTATCTTTCCTTTTTGCAACCTATTCTTTAAGAGTGTAATCCTAGAATCACTGAAGGTATGGGCACAACTCTGAAATCATGATATAAATGCTTTTAAAATTTGGTTTAAAAATAGAAGAAAAATGAGTACTGTTTCATATATCTGTTTCTTCTCTAATTAACATGCTACTTTTCACGTCCACTGACCAACACGTGTAATTAATATTTCCTTTCTGGTAGCACCAACAGAATAATTAAATAATCTGCCCTGCTTCTATTTACAAGTTATCTGTGATAGTTCACTTATGTTCCTAATACTCTGATGTGATTGATATATCTTCTGACTTAAAACAAGTAACATGACTCATATCAACAAGGGCAAACTCCTCATTATCTTAAACTTCATTTGCCCCATAAGTAAACTGCTTGAAATTTGTTTGTCTTGCTGTATGAATGAGCATTTCAGTGATGCTAATCCTTAAACAGTTATTTACTATTTTGATAATTAATAT
This sequence comes from Oceanodroma leucorhoa, assembly GCA_030449065.1. Taxonomy (NCBI): domain Eukaryota; kingdom Metazoa; phylum Chordata; class Aves; order Procellariiformes; genus Oceanodroma; species Oceanodroma leucorhoa. Next base: position 2,648,654 of record JASVER010000103.1, on the reverse strand, counting down.
TAAAAAAGCCAAAGGCTACCATAAAAATGCAAGCTTTTCCAAGTTGTACCCTTTCACTGTTCTCAAGCTGAAGGACCGTTCAGCTCACTTTCAAAAAAAAGCTACTTGAGTAAACCAGCTATGGAACTATGGATTAATGGAATGTCAATAAACCATATTTTTGGGAATGATCTTCCTTTTACTTCTTTCTGGAGACAGATTTTAAGACTACAAATCTTTATAACAAGGACTACCTCTCATTTCTACATCACTCAGCTAACCAATTTAACTTTAAGATCCCAGACTAAGTACATAGAACTGACAGTGCAAGAGAGAAATGCATGTCTACAAACTCATAAAATAAAGTTTTGATCTGGGATAGAGAAAGCGTTACTGTAAAAACTCACAATGTCTTCTGCACCAGTTTCTTAGTTCTTTTATTCCAGATATGATTTGCCAGTCAGAAGTAATTAATTAGAAAGAAATGTTTAATGTTCATTTGGGAAAGGAAAGAGACTTTAACATCTATATACGTGGTTAATATTCTTTGTGTACCTTTTGTTTGTTTGTTTGTTTGGCGTTTTTTTGTAGTGTTTCCTAAAGTTCTGCTATGGGATAATTAGAAGAGGTGGTAACTTCCCATGAGCACAGAGATTTTGTGGTGGTAGTCTGCAATGAATAAATATTAATAACAAGTCAAATATTTATAGTTAATGAAATAGTGTTGGGAATTTAGATAATCCAGATACTGGAAGAAGATATAAATTGTCCTTTCATTTGATACAGGGGATTTTCCCAGATCATAATATTTAGCACTTGTGAAAGGATCCAAGGTCTTATCCAGTTTTCAGGAGGTGATTCTCAGCAAGACTAATGAACAAAAAATTCCCTGAAAATAGGTATTTAGATTATTTTACTCCTCTAATATCAGGACATTTTCAAAAGAAAGCAGAAATACTAAAGGTTTAAGAGTTAAGTCTATAACATATAGGGACAATGATCCCCCCATTAGATAGGCAGCCAGATAGGGATGGTCAGTTTCTGTTTTTAAATTCAGATCTTACTTTTTCTTGCTGCATCCAAAGGCTGTGGTGAGATGACACTTATTATGAGAAAATTTCTTCTTCCCAAGAAATCAAAGGCATACTGTTCTTTCAACCATCTACTGTTCTTATACACATTAAATTGACAAGTACTCTAAAATTCTACAATTTTAAGATTTTGTTTTTATTAACAGTGATAAGTAAAATCAGTTTATTTAGAAGCTGTAAGTGGTATCCTAAATTATTCCAGAAGTCATCCCCAGTGATCCTTTCCTTTTGTCCCTCTCTTTGAAAAGTGGCCCAAAGCAGATATAATTTTTCTTCCCTTTCAGGTATCCTTAACATTTATCCTGTAAATTTCTTAAAAGTCTTACCTTGTTCCTCATTTTAATTAGTAAGCCAAAGTGAAAAATTTTGGCTTTTTAATCAAAGTTTGGGAAATGTACACATTTGCTTCTGATAGTAAAATGCCCTGTGTTATCTAAGTTGCTGTAGATATATTTATGCTCTCCAGTCCCTTAAGTTTTCCCATGCTAAATGATCATCAGAGGGATTATTTTGTTTGTTTCTTCATTTCTTGCCAGCTGATTTACTAGCTCTGTGAGCAGTCTACTGGGAATTAGTGCTTAGAAAACAATCCATGGACTAGAACTGGATTCAATTTATATAGCAAGAAGCTACAGCTGTTGCTATGAGTAATAAATAGAGGTAAATTAGAACTAGTTTACTACGAGCTTTTTTTCCTTGTTAAGTGATCACTATATAAAGTGCCTTTGGACTTCTCAGAAAATGGTCCTGCCCAAGGCTGCCTTGCCTTAGAATCTTCTAAACAATTTCTAATCTTTAGCAATTGCAGTGAAAGTAAAAGAACATGTCTGAGTTAATGGATAGGCACAAAGATAAAAGTATTAATGTTGGCTAAAATGAAATTAAATTGAGATTTTGCTGACAAAGTAGTTATAATGTTTCAAACAATGCACAAGCAGAAAATGCTTGCATAGTACTGATGGATTTCTAATCAACTGTGAAGAAAATAGATATAAAATTACCTTCCGGGAATTCCAAATGTGAACATTTTATTAGAAGGCAAAAGGTTCTGTAGAATTAATCTATTTACAAAAATCTACCAGCAATATGCAAGCCAGTGGGAATATCTAAAAAGAAATAATAGATATGTAGGAGTTGCTTTCTCCAGCATGAAGTCAGTTAATGAACATTAAAACGTAAAGTCCAAGGCCAGTCTTCTTTTGGAGGTGCTATTATTGTCTTAACATATGGGTATAAATCTGGAAACCTGCCAAAGTTATAAATTTTTTTCTAAATGTCTTGATAATAAATACCACAGGAAAACATCAAGTAGGAAATGAAACAGATTTATAACAAGTGCCATTAATAATCAGTAATTTCCTACCTACAAAGTTATGCTAAAAGAAATTTCTCAAATTGTGTTGAAAATTAATGCAGAGCACCTGCTTTGACAGATGTGTTATAGGGCAGCAGCTGCAGGGACATGAGAAAGGACAAAAAAAAATCTAATTAAGAGGTATTAAGGAAAAATAACTTGTAATTAGTAGACCAGTGAAAAATGAGGGAGAAGGGAGGCAAATTGACAGTCTTATTCATAACCTGAAGAACACTAGTTTCTATGACGAAAATTTAGACTCAAAAGGCAAAGTGAACCACGTTAATTCACATAGTAAGATTTTTAAACAAGGAAGCTGAAATCTAGTTTATTGCCAGATCTTCAAAATTGTTCAGCATCTCCCAGGTATCACTGAGCTATAGATATTCAGTACTTCTGAAATCAGTGCATTTAGGTGCCTGAGGTTGATTTTAAAATTCTGAAAAAAAAAAATTTGAAAATGAAAGCCTCAGTTTTTGCAATAAAATAGGATTTTTTTTCTGGGGGATAGGGTGTTTTTTGTTTGTTTGCTTCTTGGTTTGTTTTCCATTTAATGGATTTTCTTTTTGAAGGAAAGGTAGTAGAAAAGGACAATCTGAATTTGTCATGCAAGTTCTTTAATAGCATGATCCAGCTGAAATAGAAACTATTCATTAGAGGTACAGATTTGTTCATACTAAACCTCCTTTGAAGAATAAATTCTTTGTAAGGCAGAAGGATTCACATAATCGAAAGGTAATGTCAACAAGCATCCAATTATACTGAATATATGACTATAAAATTTATAGATAAGTTCTTGAAACTTCCACCTGCTGAGGTATTTGACAAATCAGCCTTCTCTTAGGAGGAAGCATACTGAAAATCCACATGGTAAAAATGTAAGTTTGTCTTCTGCCTCCAATATTTTCTACTGATAATTAAGGTAAAACTCTAAGAAAAATAAGTAGCAATGCATTCCTCTAAGTAACATAATATTCAGTGACAGCACAGCTCCTACTTTCTATAATTTTAAGTTATATATAAAATAGCAAATTTAAACTTTAAGAAATTACTGTTTAAATTTTCTCATTGAATAAGTAAAGATTATTTATCATAGCATTACATATGTGCTTAAAACACAGTCCGTAATTATTGCTGATATGCAGCAAATTGCAGAACATTTTGTATGAAAAAAAGATTCTGCAGTAAATATTTTTTTTAAACTGTGCATTATTACGCTATGTACACCTATTACATTTCATGTATAAAATAAAATACTGTAAATGATTAAATCCTGTGAAAAACATTGTACTTCCTCACTGCCACTGAATAAAAGCTTTGTTACATTTTTAGTCATATATTTCGTGTTTGGCTTTTTAAACAGATTTCGATCTCTGATTTTCTGGTGCAAGGTCCGATCAGTTCAATGACATTATATTTTCCTCTTACATCCAATTTAAGACTTTATCTTCCAGCTCTGTGGTGTGATGTGTTGTTCTGGCAATGTGAAATAGTAGTACTTTATTTCTGTGTTTATAAACTAATGCTTACTGAACCAGCAGGACTTGCAGTATCATAGGCTTCAAACACTTATTTTTAATCCTTTTAATTACTTGCGATAATTTCATGTGATTGTGAGTGTTCTCTTCCCCCTCATCCCAGATTTCAAAATATCCAGTCTTCCCACATTATGAAATGTAAACAGCATACTCTGAACTAATCCAGGCAGGCTAAGATGTCAAGAGAGACAGGGAAATGATGGAGCAGGTGATGGTGGTGAAAAGAAACTAGATATCTTCCTTTCGCACCAGTCCTGAAGGGCAGCATAGGTTAGATACACTTTTCCTGCAAGTCACAATAGAGGAAAGGCTTGAATTTTGTTCCTGTTAAAGATTTGGGTTTTAATTTGAATTATTATTTACAAATGGAGAAACAGGTGAGCTTAAACTGAAAAAAAAAATCTACAGTTGCTTACTTAGGACAATAATATTACAACTTTATTTGTAATTTTCAGGCTCATAAAGTCAGTAATCTAACTGTTTCACCGTTCCCCACATCCTTGCCATCTCTTCTGGTATCAATTTTTTTCCAGGTTTTTCACCATGAGGCCTTATATTTCCTTGGTGTTTTGTTGTTCTGATATATTACTTTACAGTTTCTAAGCTGAATCTTCCTTTCTTGTCAGCCCCTAATTTTACAATCCTCCTGAAATATATTCTTGTCCTCAGTATTTTCTCCAAATTTAGTATCATTCGGAAATTGAATAGCCTTGCTGTCTCCTCCCTTTTCCAGACCATTAACAGAGCTGTTGAACTCATCTCACTCATCTTGACACGTGCTGTTTCACTCAGCTCTGTTTATGGCCGTGTTTCCAGCCCATTTTCTCACCTTGCACACGAGAATGGTTCGGCGTGGTCCATGTGATCCTGGATCTCACCTCTCTCTGCACTGCGTGCAAGCCACAGCTGCTTACCTGCACATGCTGCAAGCTGCCCGCTGGTGGGCCAGGCAGCGTGTCTGAGGTTGTCTGTAACACAACAGGCTGCCTCTGCACTAGGTGTGTGGTTAGATCGCCGCAACTACTGACAGGGCCACCCCAACCCTCCTGGTACTCTAACAGATTGATTATAACCTGGGCTGTGCACCAGCAGTGGAGACGTTTCATTTCCAGTCTGTGACCCCTGACTAGTCACTTCACTAGGGAGAAAGGAGTGGACCTGATATAACAGTCTTACAGCTTATACCCAGCCCACAGAGCATTACCTAGACTATGTCTAAGGAAGAATCATAACTGTAAAAGAAAATGCAATCCCAAAAAAATAATGAGCTAGATTCCCATCCAGCAGGCATTGTTGCACCAGCTAAGGTGAAACTGAACAGACTTCCACCAGCTGAGGCCATTCTTACCTCATTTACCTTTAAAGATGTAAAACTGAAAATGAAGCACAAAATTATACCAAAATGTCATCATATTTCTCCAGTGTAATTACAAAAGTAAGAAAGGGTCATTACCAGCTAAAATTTAAGGAGTTTTAAATGTCTTTCACTAAAGCTTCCCTAAGCTTTTTTTGCTAATACGTGGTATGCTAACATATCTCTGGTTTTCACTCATCTGCTTATTTTTTTGTGCTCAAGCACATACTGAAGACATTTAAGGGAATTCCACAAAGGTCTTGGAATGAGCAGAACCAAAATTATATTTGCTGTGGGGCGTTAGAAAATCTGGTTATTTGCATATCCTCATGTAATTATATTGTTAGCCATGAGGTAAGGAAAAAGGCCAATACCACAGATTAAAATGTCTTTACATTATTAAAATGATGGTCAAATGCTTCACCTTACCAGGGAGACCTAAATAGTGCAGCCATTTCCTAGTATCTTTTGAATCTTGTGAATTTGAAGAATATATACTTTACTAGTGACATAAAATTCTAAGATAGAATTTTGAGATTCAAATCCTCTTTTTCAGATCCACTGAATTTAATACATTATAGCAGCTGAAAACAGACTTTTTTTTTTTTTTAAAATGATACTCATGATGGTTCTTAGCAAGTGGACAATGGAGAAGAGAGCTGAGGCATTGTCCATCACTATTTCTCCCACCTCCATGGCTGTGCAATGAGGAACCATATTTCTGATCATTTGTACAAGTATTGATTAAATAATGCTAATCATCAGTACTCCTTAGAGCTGTACTTCAGTAAGTTTCCTTTCGTGGCTGTCAGAACTCAGCTACCTAAAGAAAAGAAATCTCCTGCCTTCTAACAGGCAGTTTCCACATTGAAGTGGGAAATGATTAATGAGTAACAGTATGTGATGAAATTGTTTCAATCCTTTTACTAGTAGTGAAGATAAAGCACCTCCTGATGTCACAGTTTATATCATCATTGAAGGAAGAACCCTCTTTATTAATGGTTCAGGAAACATAGAGCTGCATTTTAGCATCTACCAAACCTAGAAATAAAACTTGTACAACATTTCTTTTTCCTATGAATGATAAAGAGGTGAATTCATAACAGAGACGGAAGTGTACTGCTTCATTGCTTGACAATAAGCACTTAATTACCTTAGGGAGGAGCAGAACATGTAAAAATAATCTCTACCTTTTTTCAGTGGCAGTGACCTGTTACCCAAAGATAAAAATTGACCCAAAACACAGCTCAGAACTCATACCAGCCACAAAACTTTTATTAGTAGTAAGACAATTGAATAATATTATGACATCAATTTTGAAGTCTTTCTTTAGGGAAACAATTTGAAAAAGAAGTGAAAAAATCTAAGAAATACTGAATATGTTGTAAAAAATACTTAGTTTTGATATATTCAGCACACTTTCATAACAAAAGCAGTTCAGATAAGACAAGACATACTTATGTGAGCTGGCTTAAACTTCTCAACTTAACTTTTAGTCATCCAAACAAATAGTAGAACTCGAGGAAATTATAGTTTTCACTGTCTAACATTTTTATCTACCTTTTATACTCAATTCCCTATCCCATTACTGTCTTTTTTCTTTTTGTCACACTTTAATCCTCTCTCTCTTCTGCTTTTGATACTCTCCTCATTTTCCTTGATAATTTTAATTGGGATCTGAAATCCAGTATTAATTTTGTTGATATTTTCATCAACTTTAATGTTCTTCAAAAGAGAATGTGGATTTTGGTTATGCTTTTTGRTATAAATGTTTCTCCCGGATTCACAGTAATCATGTTAATCACAAGTAGTTATCGTTACAAAGTAATTTTCAACATAGACAGTGGGTCTGTGTAGTTATTTTAATTAAGTTTTCTACATTCTAATTACATTTTTATTATTGCATAAGTTGAAGCAGTTTTATACCAAATATCTGAACCTTCAGATAACTTTAATGCACCAAATTTTTAGAATAGTATGTAGAAGCAGCAAATGAGATTTAGGCCTGACCAAATGCTGAGTGAAAGACATTCCTGATCTTAATATTTCAGAAGTTCTACAAAGCTGGTATGCTTTAATGAAATGTTTGATCTGCCAAAACTGTCATATATGCTTACAGAGGTATTTTTTCTAATTTTTATAAAGCATTGTTCTGTTTGGTTTCAATATTGAAATTAATCATTGTAATTTAAGATATCTAGTAAGAACAACTTTGCAGAGTTTGAAGTGAAAGGTAAATGGTAGACCTAGCACTGCTATGTCACCATGAGCCTGCCACAGCTGGAACATCTGCCAAAGCTGGAACGTCTGCCATAACTTCAGCCAGCTGGTATAACACTGGACAGAGGTTGAACGCATTTCAAGGCCACAGACGAGTCTATGTGTAGGAGTGGACTGCAAAACAATTCAAGCAAAATTGACCTGCCCTAAATTCTGTAATGCTGCTGCAAGACTGCTGCCAGTCCAGAGACAGCTGTCTTCGTAGACATTGTATGATACTCTACCCAGATGCAGTCTAGTTTAGACTCAATACTCTTAAGAAGTTGCAGTTTGCTACTGAGTGTATCCATGTGAGTACAAACCTAATACACTCTTAGCTGGCCTGCTGTGAGCATGGTAGGCAGCTATTGATCTCCTATATTGACTTTTTAAATGTTTACAGTGGTCTTTATGTGCTTAAGCTTTTAGATGCCAAAACCCGCACACAGGAAGGGGCTTCAGTTTACATACGATGTTAGGAGCTTTTTCACACCTCTGCTCTCTTATTTCCTTCCCAAGACCCTCTCCAATTTGATGTCTTCTCATCAGTTCTTGTGCAGGCATACATGCCCATCTATTATCTAAATTCAGTGTTAGATGAAGCAGTATCAGGTTCCTTCCTAAATGTGAGGAAAATACAAATTTGTTTCAGATAATGTGAATTTTCAGTTAAATGACATTTAGATAATCGGAATTATGCTCTAATTATCTGCTAATGGCCTCTTTAATATTTTATCTTCTCTCAGTCAAGAATCTTTGCTTTTTTCTCCTTTTATCTCACCAGCATGTTTACGGGGCATAAAGTTAGACCAGACACACATTTTCCTAATGTAGAAATACTTCCCCCACCCTTTTTTTCATTCTCCTACAGTTTAAATAATTACATCTACCCTACTGAATATGGGGGTAGATATAGACTCAACATTTTGATCTTAAAAAATACTGGGCTAATGAAATCTTAATTAATAAGTAAGAACCATTATCTCTCCCTTAGAATAAAAGTTTGAAAATGCACTTTATAAGATAGTACAAACTGCACATTGAAAACACAGTGACAAACAATCATCATTCTTAAAAGGCATATGTAATAAGGAACCATGGTGTTACCTGATGCTTAGGAACACTTCATGCAACCATAAGAGTAATTCAACTATCTCAATACTAACTTGCAAGAAAGAGCAGAGTATTATCCTTAGAAAAATGACAGCTACAAATGTTTTGCTCCTTTTAAAACATACCTTCCATGTGGCTGATAATTCCACATCTGCAGACATTTACAAAGCCAATGAAACATCAAAATGAGTCTATTATTCAAGCGATAACCCAGCTATGAGCCTCTGTGATATGCTGTTCTCTAGTCTCTACAAGAGCTGCTCCAAGACTAAATCTGTATACCTCTCCTGGGTGTTAAGACGTTGGACGTGTTGCAGGAATTGCACAAAGCATCACGTCACTCTAGCATTACAATTTTCATCTTTAGGCAAACTTCTTACACTCAGAGCTCTCCTTTTTTACAGGTTGCTTCATTCTTTAGTGATTACTCTGGTTACTTGAAAATCCTAAAAATGGATGTGGAAACTTCCCCTACAGCAGCATAACACCAACACTACTTTTTATTGCAGTTGTTGAATAAAGCTCTTTTTACCTTTCTTCCTGTGCAAGAGAAAAAATAAAAACGCTGACTGAGAAATTATAGAAACGTGTGATGTTGCCAACATATGATGTGAAAGTCTAACGTTAAACAGATGAGGTTAACTTAGCGTGGAGGTGTTGTGAACTCTGCCTGTAAGTCAAGTAGTTTCTGAATACTCTTACAAAGGTTATAAGTATCTGTTCTCGTGCCTGTGTGGGAAATGTCAATTACAACTTAGAATGATTGAAATACAATGGCAAAAAAGATTTTTCATGGATTCTGTTCAGTTCCGTTCCTAAGGTTGCAACCCTGCAACTGCCCTGGAACCGTCAACATTTGGAACAGACATTTTGGCATGGTCACTGAGGGAATGCTCTTTTACTATTTTTGCACATGACAAGACACCTTTGCATAGAGGAATATATTGCAAGTCACCTAACATACTGTAGCCCAGACTAATGGCTTGCCAAAAGCAGCAGATGCTGAAATACAACATTTAGTACAATTAAATATAACCTCCCCTATAAATTAATTTAATCTGAAACATAAAATTGTTGTATTTGAAATAAAGTTCAGTGAACATTATTTGCGTTGGAATGCAAATTAGTTAAAATTGATGCACTAGATTTTTGAAAAAGTAAGAATAGGATTGGCTAAGCTGACTACCACCTCTCAGTGGATTATTTGATTTGACATTGATAATAGGAAGAAAACTATCTGAGTTTTACCATTCTTTTATAAAGAACATCTCCAGATCCATTAGGTCTTAATTTCTGAACTTAAGAGATGTTTCAGACCACACTGAACCTGAGAACCTTGAGACAGATAAAACCAGAGGCAAGTTCTCCCATACTTATTTTCCTTTCTCTCTTTTTTCCTTTTTATCTTCTAGAAAAGAGAATTATGAGAGATTTGTTAGTAACATTTTTATACCCCCTGTGGTCAGACCTTGAGTCCCATTTAAGCAGTATAAGAAAGTAAAATACTTAATTGTTTTCATTTTATTATTATTTTCTGCCAAGGATCAAGAAACTTAAACTTAAATACTAAAGTAAAAATGTTTGCATGGAAATAACAAAGTAATTTCTTTACGTCACATTTTGAAGGCATCATTTTGACATTGCAAAGTCAAATTTATGAAACAATATATATTTACCATGCATTTACTTAGGAGTTCTGACACAACTAACAAATAAATATTCATCATGATTTTCTTTTTTTTCTTTTTTAATTGGACATGTTTTAAGGTGTGTTAGCTTCCTCCTATTCAGCTGCATACTGACAAAAAGACACAGAGAAAAGAGAAGACACAAAGACACTCCCTTTTAATCTTTGACTAGCTTTAAATAATAATATCATGCTTTTCTATCTGTCTTGCAGGAGAATCTCTGAGAACTTGCTTGTGTTTTAATGAATAAGAAAAGGAAAAAAGTGGGAAGGTACTTATATAAATAAAGGTCAACAAGAAGTTTTGAGGGTTTGCTGAGCTATGAAGCTTAGGCTAAGGAAGGACTTTATATAAAACTTTGTGTAACTATAAAAAGGTTAAATGGACATCATTAGGAGTCCAGATAACAGGAATCCAGTGCACCATTTTGAGGCTCAGTGAAGTTTCAAAAGTTCTGTTTCAAATCCTTTATGAAGTATTTTGATGTGATCTCCTGAGATTTATAGTTTTTTAAAAATAAATAAATAAATAAATTCCGCAGCCTACAGCCAGAGACACTACAAGGCTAGTTACGTTCTCTTGCCTAATGTAATGGGCCTTGAAATTAAAACATACATACATTTTGTAGCACAATAAACAATCTCATTTCCAGATATTAAAACTCACAGTTCACAACTTTTTCACACAGAAAGCAAAACTTCCTTGAAAAACGCTCCCTGTATTTAAAGTTTTATTCAGGTATTGAATGTACAAAAAATATAATAAGCCCATTAAATTTTCTGGGTAGCGCTTTAAGGGGCACCACATACAGGCTTTTAAATAATGGCTATGCATTTTTGTTTAATAGGTACATATCTACTTTAATATCAATACATAACTACACATTTAGCAGCAGTTGAAAGCACAATGATATTAAATCTAACCTAGAGCTTTTTAGAATTTCTCTTGACAATTTTCTGCTATAGGACTACTCATTCTGAAGTGCTATACCTACCAAGGTAATAGTGCGAGTGCTCCTAGTCCTGATAGTCATGTAACATAAAGGGCTTTAGATGCTAGCTGTATCTAGATGAATTCCAGAATATCTGAATTTGTTTAGTAAATGACAACTGTTAATGCATACAAAACTTTGGTCTAGTATGGACAGCCATCCAATGGAACAGGGTTAATTCACTGGTTTTGATGGCATTCATCCATGGCCATAATTTTATCCACATACGAATAATGATATGAAAAGTGTTAAGGAAAATAAAACTTTAAGTGTCTTGGAAGCATAGAATAACACAAAGTATAGTTATCATGTGCATTGTTTTGTATTACAAGTAAAATGACTCTCTCCTAGTAAGAAGAAATTAACCTGCATAATGTATAAACCTTGGCATATCACAGACAATATTTCCAGGTTTGTATTTCTTTCATTTTCAAAAACAAATGTGCACATTTAAATTTAGAGGTAGACCATCTTCTCTTGGGATCTAATGATCTGKTTTTTTTGAGGTAGCATAGTTGTTTTTCACAATTTCTATGAGTTTAAACCCTTGTGGGTCTCCAGCTTCCTAGGGAAATTGTTCAAGATAATGTCAAATTATCATTATTTCCTTTCCCGTTATTTTTAGACCAATTCATCACTCCATTTATCTTGTAGTTCTGACCCCTTCCCCCTAGTTTTCCAGTAATTCCCCTCTGCTGTGGCAAGAATGCAATTCACAGTGAGGTATTTAGGCAACACAGTTCATCCTAAAATTGTGTGAGTAGATTGTATGGAGGGAATCTGCCAACCTTTGGTAAATTATCCCAATTACAATCTTTCAAATGTAGATGAGCTGTTGTTTTTTTTTGTGGAACGACTCATGTATAGCATACAGCTGGTCAAATAAGCTTGTCAAATAAAACCAAATACAGCTTGTATTTGTTCCATAAAAGGGATTTATTTGATATCAGATGTGCATAGAATGTTGCAGCTTGTAAAGGCCTCTTAGCCACAAAAGTAGTACTTTGTTCCCAAATCTTGTGTGATGATTAGTTCTGTTGAAAAATTATCAGTCTAGCCAGATTCTGCAGGGGATGAAAATGCATCATCTGTTGACATAAAGTAATCTTTCTGTTGCTGGAAAAGATGATTTCTTATAACAAATTACTTTGTTTTGAACCTCTCAGAACGGGAATTTGAACTAGATAATAACCATATTTGGTCAATGTTTATTTAAGGATAAAAACTGGAGAGAACAGTATTTATCATGCCTCAGGAAAACTGGCAAAAGGGAGCCTTCAACTTCTTTTTACCTCCTGGGTTTTTTTTTACCATCTGGTCCCTTATCCTAGCAGCTTGGACTGGCCCCAGAGCCCGGCTTTCAGTGTACAGAGAGCTATTCCTCCCTGTGCATGGACCAAGTCTTGGGCAAACCTGACAACATCAAAATAAAGAACAGAAGAAGCCCATAGCAGTCAGAAGTAACTCAGCCAAGACTTGCTGAGGCATTGGACTCACAGGGAGCTTGAGGTGTGGTGCCTCATGCCACAGCAGAACACCTGCCCACTCCTCCCATGCTTCCTCACCGCGTTGCCCAACTCCATGTTTCTACCAGCATCGCAGTTGTGGCCTTGCTCCAACTTTTTCCCTTTTCCCTTCTGTGGTCCCTGTGGTTTGGTAGGATGATCATCACATATTCATAGCTTTGAAAGTGTTTGTACCCCCAGATCCCATGCTGTTGTAGCTTCATCCCCAACTCAGGAAAAATAAGCTCCATAATGGCCATAAATATGGGCATGTTTCTGGGGCAAATATGCCCTGGTCATCAAAATCTGTAGGCTATTGTGTATACGATCTTTCCTTTCCTGAACTCAAGCACAAAATACGCTTTCATTTTCTGAGTGTTAACATTCAACAGATATAGATCTTGAAAAGTACAAGGTTTTCAACTCATCTTCTTTTTTCAGCATTTCCTATTTTGCACCCTAGAAGATGTGAATCATATTCTAAAGTACACCTCTCTCTTCATGCACCACATGGTAAACCTAAGCGTTATCTCAGGCTACTCTAATCCTCAACATAAAGTGACAAGAGCAAAGTTTCTTTTGAAGTCTATCTACTGAGGATTACAACCAAGACCCATCTCCCATTTTTTCCAAGGGAAATCAAATGCTTCTACAAGTTTATTCTGTGTGCTATTGTCCATATTTGTGATACTTTCTGGATTGAGTGGGTTATGATCAGTTCATCAGAGTTGCAAAAGGAAATAAAGCTACAGAAGAATATAAGCACCTTACTATTTTGTGGTCTTATTAGGGTCAAGCCTAAAGATGGAAATATTACATACAATTTCTTTTCCCACACCATATGTTATCACTCTGAAATGCTAATAAACAATCAATCTGCTGCATTCAGCTGGTATGATTTGGATTTTTTCCTCCAGATTTATATTTTGCTTTTGTCTGCACATCACAATTGCTAGATAGTATTGCAAAGCGTTCAGCGTAGAGGTTTTTCCAGATGATGAATAACATCCCTTTTGTGTCCCTGAGTGCTTCCTGCTGTCTGTGGCATCCCAGATCCCTCATTCAGTACCACAAGTAGCCCACTATTGCTTCCCATATGAAATATGACATGTATGCCACTTGCAAGAGTCCTCTGTGATTAGATACTGTCCACAGATTTTTTTACTACAAAATATTAGAAAAGAAATGCTGTGTACATGTCCTAAAAAGTGATTCAGAATGGATTAAATTGATGTAAGTAAAAAAAAAAAAAAAAAAAAAATTATTTAAATAGAAACAATAAAGCTTGGGCAGTATAACCTCAGAAGATCGAAGGTCTAACTAAACCTTAGCACAGTTAGGAGACTAACAGATTCAAAACCTGTCATTTCAGTCATCAGCCACAAGGGAGTCTTGTTGCTACTATGGCATCTTGTAAACTTTTTCTTACTAAGATGAACAACAGCTGCATGTGGCTTTCAGTGCAAGCTCAAACAAAGTTTGACCTTGATTAGTATCTACTGTACTACTGCATCTTTACAAAAAAGTAGAAATATCCATGATAAAAAAGGTTGCTAGACAGGTTTGTTTGACATCTAACATCCTTACCCAGAAACCTTAGTGTTCTGCTGTTATGTTCTCTGGGACCTGGAAGAAATTTTCTTCTTTTTTTCCCCCCAATATAGGAAATATGTGTAGGAAAAAGCAAACACAGTAGCTATGTATTAACATGTCTTAAGAGTTCAGCTGTTTCTTCTCTCTTTTTTTTTTCTTCCCCCTGTCTACATCTGTCAGATGACTCATCTTGTTTTCTGCTTCTTAATCTTCTTCCATAATATTGATATTTTATCTAATATCAATGAAAAATACATAAAAGGAAATAAATACAGAATTATGAAAAATAATAGGGCAAAATGCTTTTACACCTTGTAGCTCAAAGCAAACACAATCTCACTACTGTCACCATTACTGTGGTTTGGGATTACACTTACCTTCCTTTTCGGATCTCCTCAGAAATCTTCTTTAGTCATTATGTTCTGTATCTTTTATTTCTGCTGGAACTGGGATTATTCCTATTTGGTACGAGAGTCTTCTCTCACTTTCAGGCTAAATACCTGGGCAATGGACCAATCACTTCTACTGTGGATATAGCATTCTACATATGGATGCCAATGATTCACCTCCCATCCTGCAAACTCGCAATCTGTGGATTTTTGTGGCATTACTGTGTTCTGAAGAATACTTATCATGCATTTCAGGGAGAACAAATTAGTGTGGAAGGGCCTAATTTTTTACCTACCAGCTGTTCTGTTGACTAGAGTAACCAAGGCAAACTCACTTTGTGCAGCCCAGTTGCTTCTGGGTTCTCATCTTCATCTTAATTTCACCTGAGAGAAATTACCTATTTGTTGAAAATCTGCTTCTTTGGGAATCAACCTTTTTAAAAGGCTATGTCTTTTTCTGTTACACCTTCTTTACATCTTAGATTTTATTGACTTTTATAGCTTTTTAAGCTATAACACTTTCAGAAGAGTGTCTTGATTTTCCACATTGCATTTTAGTAGCCTGTGATATATTACCAAACTTATGAAAAGCTCCGGTGGGACATGGAAAGTCAAAATTCCTGTAACAATTTGAAGATATAATATAATATAAAAAAATGGAGCTGCTAATGAACACTACATCTTTACTGTAGTGTCAGGCTTTAAATTAAAAGTACTTAATACTCTCATAGCTTCTAACCTAAGAGTTGAAAGAATATGGAAGTGTCAAATGTGGCAACGTGTTGGCAGCTGGTGCTGTGTCATTTCAATTTTTCCAACTGAAAATGAAAATCCTTCATCGTGGCTGTAAGTTTGAACCAGGACAATTCATTTTGTGAAAGGTACAGTTTCTGTTAAATGATCACTTTTACAAAGAATTCAGCAACCAGTAGCAGTCCAAGAGAAGAGCCTAYGGTGATTTGGGTGACAAGTAGGGATGACAAGAAAGATGAAGTGTCAGTAGTTAAGGAGAGAAAGGGAAGAAAGACTGTTTTGCAGTAAAGGTAATTTAGCATTTTTAAAGTTTACTGAATAAATTATTAGGATATGTCTATGCGATCAATTAAGTTTCAGTCCTAGCTACCTGTCACTAGTTAGTAAGTTCATCAACACTTGCCAGACATCAGGTCTCGCCATGGGATGACTGTTATATCACCTTGCTTAAGCAGGAAGTTAACAAATAAATCTCAATGGTGGGAAGGAACTGCCTGCTCCTCAGCTTAAACCCACCTGTAACCAACTTCATGAGAACTCTTTATCTAAACTCTTTCAGTACCTACCTTTGTTAGTTAACCAACCTACAATTGGATTCAGCCAAGATCTAAGGACTGATGATGTGAAGGTACATATTGCATATTAATAATTTACTTTCAGGAAAAAAATAGCTTGTTTTAAGCTACAAAGCAGTGATTTAAACTCACTTGTTCGACTTTTTGCCTGAAATAGTCATATAGATCCAGCTAAGACATATTGAGGGAGCTTTAGATGGTGTGAACATTTCTGTGTGATACTCCTGATCTTCAGATGAGAACCCACGTCTGTTCTCACTGTACGCAGATAGCACGAAATTCTGGCTAAATTTCTCAACTAGAATTCACTCTGTTCCCTATACTGAACTGCTTTATTCATGTTTTACTTTATCTTAAATGCATATTAGGCTAAACATGAATGCAAGATTAGAAGTCTTTGTGAGACAACTTATATTTGAAAGATATTCTGCAATCTAGTTATTCATATAACCAAGCTTTTGTTAAAGCTTTTGTCCTGGTTTCATCTGGAATAGAGTTCATTTTCTTCCTAGTAGCTGGTATAGTACTGTGTTTTGCATTTAGGATGAGAATAATGTTGATAACACACTGATGTTTCAGTTGTTCCTGAGCAGTGCTTACACTAAGTCAAGAAATTTTCAGTTTCTCGTACTGCCCTGGCACCGAGGAGGCTGGATGTGCACAGAAAGCTGGGAGGGGGCGCAGCCAGGGCAGCTGACCCAAACGGGCCAAAGGGATATTCCATACCATATAACATCATGCTGAACAAAAAAAATGGGGGGAGTTGGCCAGGGGGCCACGGCCGCTGCTCAGGAACTCGGTGGGCATGGGTCAGTGAGTGGTGAGCAATTGCATTGTGCATCACTTGTTTTTTATATTCTTTTATCATTATTATTTTTTTCCCTTTCTTTTCTATCCTTTTAAATTATCTTTATCTCAGCCCACCAGTTTTACCTTTTTTCTGATTCTCTCCCCCATCCCACTGTGGGGGGAGTGAACGAACAGCTGTGTGGTGTTTAGCTGCCTGCAGGTTAAACCACAACAGCTTTGATATGTCTTTTTATGTGTTACTCCAGTCAAAAATTATGAGGTTGGGGTTGCAGTTAACACAATGCAGAATAAACTTGTATAGTGAACATTTCTTAAGAATACCATAGACTATGCTGTACATTCATCCTCTTGTTTGGACAAGTAATAGAAAGCAAGCAACACAAATACAAGGGTCTTGTCAAGAGAATGAAAATACAGAGTGGAAGAAAGAGGCAAGAAACTAAATAGCAAATGATCATTCCAGAGAGGAGGGAAATGTTATGTTGACAAGGTTATAAAAAGTGTTGAGAAAGAAAAGAGGCAGAGAAGGGCAAAATACTTTACGACTCTTAAAAGACATAAAGTGGAGGAACAGTCAAAGGCACTGGGGGAAAGTAGACAAGGAGACAAAGTTAATGGTTTAAAAACCTAAAAGTAGGGTATGGTGTCAAGGAAAAAATGGACTAAAATCTCAATCAAGTACGAGGAAGATCATCATCACATTGTTGGAACAGAAGACAGAATAAAACTGTACTAAGTCTGGGACAGGCTTTGTAAGGAAAGCAAACCACCAATTTCAGGTACTATGATTAGCCAAGACAAGGGGAAATGGTAACACGGTCTTTGAAGGGTGGATAGGGTCAGAAGCAAGAGACACTATGGAAACTGGGAAGGTAAAGAAATAACAAAAGAAGGATGGGAGAGGAAAAGGTGGGGAAGATAATAATATTGACTGGTATTATTTTAACAGTGGATCCTTGGCTGAATGATTTATTTTTTATCTTCCACTATCAATTACTTTACTTTATCTCAGCTACACCTTTTCGTTTTCTTCAATAACTTTCATCTTCAGAAGTTAATGGAGTTACAACAGTTAAGGTTAGATAGTGATAACGTGATCAAAATTTCTGGATATTGGGATAGTTTGCCTTTCAGAAGTTTCAAAACTGAAATGTTTGAGCCTCTGTTTTCTCTTTACATACCTGGGCAATATGCCAGTGAATATAAAACAGAAATGAGTAAATGCCTGGAAATGTAAAACCAGATATAAAAATGTGGAAGAACAAATATGTAAAATACAAATAGTGCCAGTTTTGATGGGGCAACATAACATATGTATTGATAAGGTACTTATGTTTCGTATACATCCGAACTAATAAACTTCTAAATAAAACAACCTTCTGTTTATTTATGTGTGATGTTTTCCATTTAAAAGAACCATATATGGTGATTCTACTCTCATGGCCCTGAGAGGGATTTGAAAAAATGGGCAGTAACAGTATGCTCCATGAATCAGTCAGTGGCTTTCTAGAAGACAAAATACCTTATCTATTCATAAGACAGCCTGTCAATAAATCCAACACACACTTATTTCTTATCAGTCCGAACTACAAGAATTTGCTCTGAAACCCAGGTCAGGCTTTTTTCTCTTTATTTTCAGTTTCTGAAAATATGAAATTATTACTATTTTCTTTACTCTGGGTGTTTATAATTTCTCTCCCCCATGATTCTTTCTTCTTCATGTATTTCTTTTTTCCTGCTGTAGATTGAAGTTCTGTGCTCCTAATGTTCTTTAAACTTTCATTTTTTAGCTATTGTTTTTTTTTCCCACTGTAAATATCTGCTATTCTTCAAAACAAATCTCAGTGTTTCACCATTGCCCTTGGGACTACCGAAGAAGACAAGAAATGGCTAGGAGTGGAGGGGGTTGCACTTTTCCCCATTGGAGAAAAATATACTAGAACAAAGAATCCCTTAGTAAAGTTCTCAGCCTGAATGCTTTGTCCTCTGTTGAAATTATGTGGCTAGGGAAAGAGGGGCACAGTATTTAGCCTGATCATAAATAAGAGTTCAATAAAGTTCAATCAGTGTATAAAGAACTCAGACTAGCTTCGTGATAGGAAGAAATGCAGATTAAGAGTGAATAATGAAACTCTGGCAGGGCACTAGGAAGACAACATATCTATGTGTATTTGTCTATTTATCTATCTACCTATTTATTTATTTATTTTCACAAATCTGAAAATCATAGAACATGCACCACACAGGAATTTAGGTCAGAAAACCCAGGATCAAATCATGCTACTAAAAAGAAGTGTTAGAGCTATCTTTACAGATTTCTTTGCTTAAACAAGAACAGAATTACCTGTCCAAAAATATGCCTGAAAAATGTCAATACTTTTAAAGAAATTCATTAATGTGGAAAAAGCCCACAGGAGAAGTAAATACTGACAACATCAGCCACTTTACAGGAGCATTATGATTCAGTACAATGCAGTACAGTCTTCTAAAACACTCTGACATGTCTTAAAATGAAAATGATTCCTTAGTAGTTTGCCAAAAAAAAATCATAATAAAGCATAAAGTCACATCAAGAATAAACACAGTATCTTCTTGTTACTTCCTACTATATTTTTGAAATGAGAAAGCAGAAAGAAATATAAGTGCATTTTGTTGTCCTTTACTGCTAGACATAGCCAACAAGGCATCAGTCATGCTCTGGTTTTGTGATGAAAGTGAAACTTCCATTTATGAACTTATATTATTTTTTAAATATCTAGTTCTCATCATATAGAAAGGAAGTGTTTCCATTTCCTGACTTGACTTTCCTTGTGCTGTGTATTAGTATTTTACGGGATGAATTCACCTTTCTGAGATTTATTGTGGGCACCAGCTCATTCAGCCCATTGGACCACTCCCGGTCTTCTTGCACAAATTGGTTCCAAAGTTACAGACAGGACAGACATTTCACTGTGCTGCTGTTGGGTCTCTCCACAGCCACTGCTTTTCCCAGGAGCTCTCTACCATCACGGGTATGGACAACTTTTGCTCTCTTATGAAGAAGAAAATTAGATTAGTAAATAAACCAGTAATTAAAATATTGTTTTTAAGTTGTAACATAAGGAAACCCAGGGAGAAAACTAGCACACTTTGGGAACAACACATAAAGATGGTTCAATAGTASTAAAATGTTGTTTGTTGACAAAAAAAAATATCAAAATACACCTACAATTTTAAGGAAGTTAAAATATTCTGAGTTGTTATACCATGTTGCAACTATTTATAGGACAATGAAAAAGAACAGAATCTCTCACAAATTTCTAATACTATCGTCTCACCGCTACTGAATACCTTTGATAAAGATATTGCATCTGAAGTAAATTTTAGTACAAGTTTGTATTTGTTCATGGATAGTGAAGGTTAGAGGATAAAACTCTACATGAATCCTGAAATAGCAATGATTTCACAGGAACAAAAACATATGTCAAATGTATTTTTAAGGTACAGGTATCTGATTTAGTATTTTAACAAGACCTATAATAAAAATAATGCATTACTTCTTTCATTTTCTTCTTTTAGATATTAAGAAGTAATATTTTTAGGGCTTTCTTTTACTCTATATCTTCAAAAAAAGTATATTTTGGGCAGAAAGATATCATAAGCTCCTTAACACTTGTATGATAAGTTAAATCACATAATTTTAATTTTAATTTCATGTTTTGTCTGATCTGTGAAGGCAGTGAATACCAAAGGCAGACCAAAAGCAAACAAATGTATCCTCTCATGTACTCCTACAGCAACTGACAGCAAAAGTGCTCAATTAATTTTAAGTGCCATTACAGTGAAAAGTGAGAGGACACACTGGAAAACAGACATAAGCAGAAGATAATTATAAATATGATCTTGAAAATATGTATTTATGTACTTTGAGAGAGAAAAATAAGCTAGCAGTGAGCCCTGTATTTAAACTGCTAACAGCTGTTAAAAATGATAAAGCTAGTATTTTCCATAGAAACAAATATTGTAATTCTCTTCTTTGGGTGAATATTAAGTCTTGTTTACCTGGTCTTCAATCTGTGAATTTGGGAGACATTCTCAGGCTAAAACAGTGTGTTTTCAGCAATTTCAAAAGAAAATAAATTTGTCACATTACTGAAATGGCTTGCATTTGTCAACTTGTTATGCTAAGAATCAAATATAACACTTTTCATTCCAGCACCGCAGTAACCGTCAGTTATTGCACTGGGAATGGCAGGAATCTACCACAGAAGTGTGGTCAGTGGCCACAGCTGATTACCAAAGTGATTATTACTGGTGGGAGATATAACTGTAAGATACATAAAATAGGTCAGGTTTCAAGCCTGCAACTACATTTAGTGTTGGGATAGGGAGGAGGTATAGCCCTTGACCCTACGATCGATGCAGGCTGCATACATCTTAATGATCAGTGTTAGAGTCAAAAACGAACAGAAAAAAAGGGGCTAGAAAGCTCTCATCTTTCTGAAAATTTGAACCGATGATCAAATTGAATACCACCTGTTGAGGATGCACAGTGTAAGCTTCTTCCCTGGTTAAGGGAAGAAGGTTTTTTTGGTTAAATCCAGATTTTATCAATATTTCAATTGTATTCTCAAAAACCTACAAATTCATAAAAGAGACATTTGATGGTTGCTAGGTTGAAGTACATGTTCTAACACATGCTCTCAAAATTGGAAATCCTCTAAAATGTACTACTCTGGACCCTGAAAAAATGATAAGGGCTTGTGTAATCATAAAATGTGAAAGACAAAAATCCAGCAAAGTGGTTTGCAAGAGACATGTACTGCAGCAGAATGGATAGATCTGCAATAACTGGGCCCAGAATAAATAAATATAGGAGATCTTTATTTAATGTCTACTTTAATTTTGTAGACATATATTGCAAGCGTATTGTTTCTAATAAAATATTTGCATGTATTGTAGTACCTGCATAATTATTTCCTGTTTTCTTATCTTTCTGTTCTTTATAGTACAGTTAAAATACTATTTAATTCTTTAATGTTAGTTATATTGGTAATGAACCACAAGTTTTGGTAACACAAAGTAAAATCCCTTACACTCATAGTCTCTTGTGAAAAACTGGTGGAGAAGAGTCTGTGAATGCAATCTGTAAACAGAATTTAAAATGTCAAGTAATTTTACAAGGTTATTGAATAAAATAGTGGACTGGGACAACTTTACCAGTGTATTTTGATCCATTAAAGTTTTTTGAAATCAGTCTTTTACATTCTTAACAGTAAGTCACAGAACGATGTTCCTTGAAAGAGTGGGTTGACTCTTTCACTTGGTGGTTGACACGTTTTTTAGTAAGTTGTGGCTAAAAGCAAACAAAGAACATAGGTTGCTAGTATGTGCACATAGACTTTCTTTATTAAGTCATGGATTCCAATGCTGTGTGGCATGTCTGAGTTTGACCAAATCCGTCGTTGCTTACTGACTCTTCAGGGATGACGTTTCTTGACGTTTCTGGAACTAATGAATGAGCCGAGTGTATTTGCAGTGCTGGTAGCCCATATAAGGGAAATTTCTAGCGTAATGAAACTGACACTAATTGGCACCCAGATGATGCCTCAGCAAAAGGACTGACTGTACAGGGAAAATTGACTCATCATACAACACCAAAAGGCTTTTTTAATATAATTTTAAAAAATATGATAAAAATACATTAATTTGGTGAGAGAACTACTGTTGTCTCTGCATATGTTTTCTCTATAGCGTGGAACAGTAGATTAAATCCATCTCCGTGAAGGTGAAAGAGGCCAGCACATTTCACTATCTCTTTAAAGACTGATTCTGATATGGTGAAATATGTTTTATTGCCCTAATTTGCATCTTATATGAAAGAGGGAGATGAACTATTATCATGCTTTGCTTCAGTTATACACCCAACAAGTAATCAATTAGTATGATAATAAGAAGGCAATGGAGTGGAATAAGGTGATGAGGGATATGCATCTATTTAATTTTTTAAGTTTTGAAGAGATCCTATAGAAATTAAAATGTGTAAAAGGGCAATGGAGGAGAAAAAGGGACATATAAAGTCTATTGGCTCAAAATCAAATAGCAAGAAATACAACTACTTCTCACCAGGATCACAATATTAGTTTCCTTTCAGACCTTATGACAACATCTGAATGAACTAAGCTTACTGGTGTCCCAGAAATTCGGAAATCAGAAGTTGTAAGGTAAATTAAAAAATTATATCACTGTCATTACCTCCAATTCTTGGATTCAGTTTAATACCTGCATTCTTATCCATGCTGGCTCATTCAAGCTATGGGGAACTCTACGTTTCAGAAGATTGCAGGCACACCTCCGAAAAAGGGCTACATTAGTGAAGAAGTAGGCAAAGAAAATCTCTGTCAGTGACATAAAAACTAATAGTGTTCAAAATAGCCTATTACAAATGAAGGGCCATAGCAGTACAAAAAGTTGTTATTCAAGTCACAGTGCAGCAGGCATAATCTACTGGCTATATGTGGAGAGAAGCAACCAGCTAAAGATTTAGCTTACATGAATGTAATTTCCTTGCATACTTTTTTTGTGTGTCATAGAGTCCATTTATTTTGTTTGCTCACTTTCTTTTCTATTGAAGTTTAATTCTTCAAACCCATCTGGCATTAATTTCATACGTAGGAATAAAAGAGCTAGGTGATAACACAAGCAATGCTGATCACATCAGCAGAAAAAACAGTTGATGAGAATTTGTCATTATTGTGGTGGGGTTTTCTTCTGTTATCTGTAGCTGTGGCAGGATCTTACCCCTCCTCCAAAAACTAACAATTTCTGGGGAAAAAATAAACTATTTAAAAAGCTTAAGCCAGAAGATGGTAGTAAGAAATGTTAAAAAAAAACCAAAACCACCAAAAACTCCTCCATCTCTTTCTCTGAAGAATACTAATGCTTTTGTGCCTTGGAGCAAGGACTGTCCTTGAGTTAACTCAATGAAGCTACCCAATGTTGGCAGAAATATATACATCCAATTAGAAAATGATTATTATCTCTTGAAAAAGGTTGAAAAAAATGCAAGGTTTTCATTTTAGTCATTAAAAATATTTTTAATTTATGTTTTGGCAGAAAAAAAAAAAAGAAAGAAAAAAAAGTCTTAAGTTAAAAGTCTCAGAAGATTCTCTTCTCAAAGATTTACAAATTTTAGCAAATGCTTACTTCAAAAGATGATAAATATCCTTATGAGCGTGCTCCAACCTCACAGGATTTATTTTGTGTCTTCTCAGTCCCCTGGTACAGGGTACAGGGTACAGGTACAAGTACAAGTCTCCTTCAGGTTCACATAATGCTAGGCTGCCAGAGTTTTGGGCCTTGGGAAACTGAATGTCATCAGTTCTCTTTGGCCTGCTGAAAGCTGCGTTAGACTGTGCTGGATAACACTCGGATTTCCAGTTTTACAAACTGTGCAAACCTTTGAGTTCATAGCCTGTACTTATGAGCAAGATCTCACAAGAGTTGAGACAATGTTCTTTGATAAAACATGCATGGGAATGTTGAAAAGGTCACTGCTGGCGTATCTGAGAAGACAAACAAACACATCTGCATAACAGCAATCTTAACTACCTGCCCTTTCAGATAAATTTGTCACAGCTAGGTGCTTTGTCAGCTTTCTGAAACTATAGGCTTTACTCGAAGCATAAGGAAAACAAGTATTTACCCAAATATTAGTGTCTTTTATTGTGACGTAAAAATAAAAGGCTATGTTTGTCACTATTTAATAATTTTTCAAGTATTACTAGTACTGCATCAAATTGCATTGCATCAAATGCATTGGGAAAATCCAAATATATGAGATCAACACAGTTGCCATTTTCAATCAAGACTGTTAAACCATTTAAAAATTTTAAAAAGACTGTATTTCTGACATGTTTCTTGGTCTTGTGTAAAAGCAGTTTAAGTGAAACACATTACAAATGGCAACTTAAATCAGTGTACTGTCTGGATGGAGCAGAGTTAATTTTCTTTATATTAGCTCATACATGCTGTGTTTTGGATTTGTGGCTGAAGCAATATTGATAACACATCAATATGTCAGCTATTGCTGAACAGTGTTTGCACAGCACTGAGTCCTTCTCGATTACTGTCACTGCCCGCCAACAAGTAGGCTGGGGGTGGGCAAAAGGTTGTGAGAGGCAGAGTTGGGACAGTTGAACCAAAGGGATATTCCATGCCATAACATCATGCTCAGCAATAAAAACTGAGGGGAAGTTTTTCTAAAGTAGCCTTCACGTGCAGACTGGATGGTCATCTGTCTGCTGGTGCAATGTGGTAAGTGATCGCCTTTGCAACATTCACTTGTTTTGGGGGTATTTTCCCCTTTTCTCTTCACTTACTAAACTGCTTTTATCTCAACCCATCAGTTATTCTCATGCTTGTCTTTCCAACTCTCTTCCCCATCCTGCTGGGAGAAGGATGGGCACTTAGCTGCTGGTCAGAGTCAACCCACCGCAATCAGAATTATTGTAACTGCCATAAGTAGTCAAGGATGACTCTGCTGTGGTAGCAGTATCTTAAGTTCAGCATATGTTTGTGTAATATCATTGGCCTATGAACATAAAAGAAGGTCTCATCACCATTTGAAATATTGATGAAGATCAATATTGCACCATTTTCCTAATATGTTTCAAATAGGCCTATGTTATCACTCAATTTGATGCTCAGTTGCTGCCTATTCGTGGCTAACAGTTCAAAGGAGTATGTTAGCATCAGATAAAGATGCCTTTGGGGAAGTTTTGGGCACTTTCTATGGCAACTCTGCTTCATTCAACTCACCACAGTGTAGCTGTTTGGGAACTGGTTGTGTTCGTTCAATCTGTGTAGGCAGCCTGCAGCAGCTGGACCTTCACTGGCAGTGCACTGGTTCTCCATTCTCAGTGCGCAGAAAACGAGCAGGCTGCAAGACATCATTCCTGATCATCTTATCACATCTACCTCACCTGGAGCAGACCAAGCAAGTTCTTCCTATCAGTGGGTAGGAACCTATACCACATCCTGTTCTAACATTCAAATAATAGCACAGTAAGATAAGATGTTAACATGTCTTTTATGTAGTGGACAGCTTGATTCCAGCATACCTGATTATGTCCTCCCACAAACCCTAATTACTTTATGGGTACAAAAGACTACCTCTCTATAAATACAATCATGATTATTCCAAGCACTCACAAAAGAAGTAAACTGGCGAGTGATCTGAAGTTTCAGTTTCACTAGTGTATCCGTAATGAAGAACATATCTCCTTAGAACGGTTTATATGCAATATTATTTTTTCCGACACTATTCTTTAAAACCAAGTTTATTTCAAAACCTGAAAATCAATGTGTCATCAGCTAAAGATCTTATTTGGATGCAATCATAGTACACAGGACCTTCTGAATAATCTGTTCAGGAATTTCAGAAAGTGAATGCAGAGCAGAAAGGTTAAAAGCATCCTTACTATTTGAATGTGAATTATAATGACCAGTTTAAGATCACAAATTTCTTTTAATAAATTTTTTGAGTAAAACAGTTCAAATAGCACATGCCAATGACACATCCCTTTCTATACTAATACAATATTCATCGTGTTAATACAATTCTGACTTAAAGTCTATATGAGAGCTCATCTGAAATGAAAATTAGTTCCTCTAGCAAGACACAGTACAACACATAAGACAACTGAAATCAAGCAATATTAAGTGTTTGGTACATTGCTCCTTAATGTCTTAGTAATTTATGATTAGTCCATTTCGTCCTTTATTCTTGATAAGTGTCTTTATTTCTTGCACTAAGCCATAAACTACCTGAGCCCTAACCTGCCAGCATTGAACAGTTATGTACACTGAATTATAGTCAATAAAATAATTGATTTCTACTTGGGAAAAAAAAGTGCATAGATTTGATTGTTGGTCATCTTTAGGGAAAAGAAAGATCAGCAGAAGACTGAAAATGTGTATGTTAGAAGTAGTAGCGACAGAAGACAGACATTGTCTCATGTTTTCCAGAATTTAGACAGTACTGGTGAGAGGAATAGTAGATACATGAAAGATCAAATGTCATTGTTGCCAGTGGAAAAAAAAAAAACACGAAAGTCTTTAGTTGATCTAGAACACATACTCTGGTTAATAGGTTCTGCTGAAGACCTTCATAGAGTGACTTTAGCCATAAGACGTTCATGAACCAGATAGAAGTTGGAACAAAAAGGTCATGCAGTTTCAGTTGCTAAGCAAAAATAAATTTATAGGCTTTTTATTCCCCATGCCCTTATGAAGTAACCGTACATAGTATGTTTCTTGTAATTTTCCACCCTGAACAATCACAAAAGAAAGAGGAAGGAATTACATGCCTTAACTGACACCTCAGTAGAAGGACAATAAAAATAGGGTAATATGATCATCAGAAGATGAAAATGGTAACTGTAGAGGCAGCTGAAACTGAGAATGGATTTTTAGATATGAATTGATAAGACTTTTAAATATAGAGGGACACGGGATTAAAAATATGAAATGTATTGATAAGTAGTATATTCTTTGATTTGGGTTGTTTTGCACTGGGAGGAGCTGGTTCATTATGGTCCCAGTAAGAAAGGCACTTAGATTCAGTAAGTTATCATTTAAGTGCATTTTATTATTGCTAACACTGTAAGAGAATAGCATAAAAAACCTTACATACCTTTAGATGCTTGGAGCCCCAAGTAATGTAACATGAAACAGACTCCGATCCACATGCACCGTGCCATGCAGACCTTGTCCATACCAGAAATTTTCCCCTTTCGGTCATTCAAGCTATTATAATATTTTCTTTACAAGAGAACAACTCTATTCATCATTTCTACAGTCAAAGAGAAATGATATTCTTACAAGAACTTCTTGCTGCACTTTTAGATAAAGGCAAGGCCACACCGGTAACATTATCACCAGTACGGAGTGGGAGCTGCCTGCAGGCTCCTCTGTTGCTGTAAGGTGGCTGAGGTTATCCGGCAGCCAAGGGATCTGTGCAGCAGAACGCAGCCTGAAGGCCACGCTGGATGCGCAGCCCCATGCAGCACAGCACTGGCCTGAGCATACTCAGGTTAACTCTGTTGTGGATCCCTAACTTCTCCATGTACAATGGTCTTCTGCTCAGGATGACCATATGAATCATTTGTATCTCTTGCTGATATGACTTTTGGATAAAATTTGAGTAGTTAAATGAGTTTTGGAAAGCCATAACTGACACTGAAATTACCCACTCAACAGGAGAGGAGAAACAATTTTTTTAAATTCCTGAGTGTAGCTTTCAGCCTGACAGTATTTCCTTTTAAAAGAAATTTTAGTTATTCAAGTAAATTGTATCTTTTTCTGTTTTGCGTATTTTACTGGGTTTATCTTTGTTTTTTTTTCAATTCCGAGTTTCTGTTTCACTGGAATGCACTTTCCTCCAAAGTAAGCTCTTGTCAGGAGCAGAGAAGGTTTATTCTATCTCCAGCTACTCTACAATGTCATTAAGAACAATACTGTACCATAGTTGTTTTAGGAAAATGGCATTTTCTCTTCATTTTAGTGCTTGAGAACAAAATAAGTGAGATATTGTCAGCTCTAGAGATTGAAGTACTATATCCAGAGCATTGATACAGCACAGCCAGAGGCTATGCAAGCTTCCTAACATTGTACCGGACACTGGGTCTGAGTAATCACTATCTTTAGACACAAGAAAGAGTTTGCATTCTGGTTTTGGTTTCTCTGTGCTGAGAATGCAAGATGTCCCTCGTTATGTTTCCTGTTACATAGGTAGTTGTGCATGGACTAGATTACCAAGGTCATTGATTCAATTTTCATATTGAAAGTACCCATTTTAATGTTTACAAATAATTTGGATTTGAAGCCCTATTCATAACTATTTCATATTTCATGTAATTAAACTGGAATCTACCTCTCCGYACAAGTGAAGTACTTATCACCAAAGAATTTGCTTGTTATCAGCTACATTAGTTAAATAGCTTGGAAATTGTATTTTCATTTGAATGTTCATTTATTGTTTAATTTATTTCTGTCCCAACGTAAGTTACAGGCCTATCAATTCTAACTGACTTTATGAAACATGTTATGACACATATGAAGACGATCATCTAAAAACTGTTTTCTGCTTTAGCTTATAATTGTCTAATTTTACTAGCTACTCACTGGGCAGCAAGTACTAAAAATATTAAGGTATGGGACAGATATCATTTAAAATCTGTGAAGAATATCTTCAGAAATAATAAAAACATTTCTATAAATCTAAATTTTGTTACTATGTAGTCATTTTAGTTTTATTTTAACCTTCCAGTTAAACTAATTAAGACAATAAAATAATGACACAAATTAAAAAAAGGCAACCATTGCTGTGTTAAGTATTTAATGAGAGACACCATTCAAACATTAAACCCCTTAGAGACCTAATTAAATCCTTAGAGGCATCAGAAGTCAGTGAGTCATACAATCAGAAAGAAAGGGTTGAAAAGGATTTCAGTAAGTCATCTTATAAATCATTTGTGAGCTTTATAGAGTTTTTACAATTGTGGGTATTTTATTTGTTTGTTTTGTCTTTTTTTTACATTGGGATGTGTAAGAAAAATATAAAGTTAAATGCACAAAGCTGGGGCAAACTGTACAGCTATTCAAAATTGTCTATGCACCTATATTTTTGATGCAGCCTCTGTCACCTCAGTCTGGGAAAAGAAGTGTGAGTCTCTGGGTCTGTGCTCAACAGTGGATAGAATATTATCCCATAAAATCTGTTGAGCTTGACAAAGGCAACGACCATTCCCCGCATGATGGAGCATTTGCCAATTCCAGCTGTGCCACACACCTGTATTTTTTGTCCATCAGAGACTGCCCCCAGCACTGATACTTGTTTGCCTTATATATCTGTACTGAGTTTGCATGGCAGGGTTTTGGTAGCAATGGGGATACAGGGCTGGCTTCTGTGAGAAGATGCCAGAAGCTTCCCCCATGCCCAACAGAGCCAATGCCAGCAAGCCCCAAGATAGACATGCCTCTGACCAAAGCTGAGACAATCAGCAATGGTGGTAGCACCTCTGTGATAACATATTTAAGAAGGGGGAAAACTGCTGTGCAACAGCAGCTGCAAGAGAGGAGTGAGAACATGTAAAAGAAACAACTGTGCAGACACCGAGGTCAGTGAAGAAGGAGGAGGAGGAGGAGGAGGAGGAGGAGGAGGTGCTCCAGGTGCCAGAGCAGAGGTTCCCCTGCAGGCCATGGTGAAGATCATGGTGAGGCAGGTTGTCCCCCTGCAGCTCATGGACGTCCATGGTGAAGCAGATATCCACCTGCAGCCTGTGGAGGACCCCATTCTGGAGCAGATGGATGGGCCTGAAGGAGGCTGTGACCTCATGGAGAGCCCATGTTGGAGCGGGCTCCTGGCAGGACCTGTGACCTCATGGAGAGGAGCCCATGCTGGAGTAGGTTTTCTGGCAGGACTTGTGACCCCATGGGGGACCCATGCCGGAGCAGTCTGTTCCTGAAGGACTGCACTCCATGGGAAGAACGCATGCTGGAGCAGTTCTTGAAGAACCACAGCCCGTGATCTCCCTGTCCTTATCTCGACCCACGAGCCTTTTGTCATATTTTCTCTACCCCCTCCAGTTGAGGAGGGGGAGTGATGAAGTGGTTTGGTGGGCGCCTGGCGTTCAGCCAAAGACAACACACCAAGGTCTCCTAATGTCTGTTCTGAGGACTCTCTGAAGGTTGTTTGCTACCATATTTATGGTACTTCACTGACCACCATCTATATTTGGCTCTTTGGGATCATGAGATATTCATGGCCCTGATACAAAAGGAATGCCCTACACATAGACAAAGCAGTTGATTATGTTTGCTACCTGTCCTAGAGGGTCCCTGGACCGAGTTTCTCTGATGCCTGTTCTTTCTTCTCAGAAAAGAGCAACTCTATCGAACAGAGACTGAGAAATTTTCCTTTATGGTTTTCCTGGGCTTTTTATTTGAGTATCATTGGCACAACATCATGTGACCCTGATATCACTGACATGTTGTGTGAAACCCAGCACAGATCTTATTGTTAGATTATGGTTTTCCTGGGCTTTTTATTTGAGTATCATTGGCACAACATCATGTGACCCTGATATCACTGACATATCGTGTGAAATCCAGCACAGATCTTATTGCTAGATTACCTGGATTACTCCTTCAACTAGCTAGATTACTATTTGTCTGGATTGGGATCACACATAAGGGAATTTCTGCTGAAGTATAAGGCATGCAGCCCTTCACTTGTTATGGAAGGTTTGTTTGCGAAGTGAGGAACTGGAGTCCTTAAATATCAGCAATTGAGAGATGCCTATGTTCAAGACTCAAGCATTTTTAAGTGGATAATCACAAAGCCACAGTTCTGTGATAAGTAGCCACATTTCTGCTTCATAGTCTGCTATGAAGCAGGCTATAACTAGAAGATGCAGCTTAGTAGGGAGGAGAGTTTCATCTTCAACCCAAAGCAGGCCTCCCATAAATGAATAAGTTGTGTGTTTGCTCATCAGAGATTAGCAGAGTGCTGTCTTTGCTCACACCTTGTTTTCCTCTGGATAGATGGAAGTGAGCAGAGGCAGAGTTAACTGCTACACATTCAAAGGGATTGTAACAACTACAAAAAAATAATGATGTGTTCTGCATAGAACAGAAAAGGACAAGACATAGTGCTTTTATGAATACTCTGTTTTGAAACTGTGCCATGGTGTGGAGCTTAAACTAGAGGCTTTAAGAAATAGCAATGTCTAAAAATATTATAAAAGCTAATTAAGAGAATGATTCCTTTCATGAGCAATGGAAGGTCTTGTTAGTCCTAAAAAAACCCAACAACCAAAAATATAGGCAAATTTGACATGGAATGTTTGTAAAAAAGAAATAACAACATTAAAGATTTGTTGAATAATAAAATTTGTGGGACATATTAATTTAAAATTTAGTCTGAAGTTTAGTTACCAAGATTTAAAATATTTTTCAGCAAATATGGCAAATACCAGATGTTAAAACTTCTTAATTAAAAACTGTCTGTTTAAATCATTCCTTTGAATGACTCTGGATCTTCATTTCAAAACACGAGAATAAAAAATACTATACTTCATACAACAAAAGAAGATTGTTTCTTCCAGATAAAAAGACATTAAAAACAGGAGAAAAAAACCAGTAAATAAGAGATTATGATGATGATGATGATGATGATAAAGGATAGTTTAAAAAACACCACCTAGGAACAATGCATCTGTTTGGAAATGCTAACCCAGATACTGTAGAATTTTTCTGTCTTCTCAATCATTCACAACATTCAGGCTCATGTTATCATTTTCAAGGTGCACTAGTGCCATTTTCAGACACGTTTCCCTGAAAATTCCTTCAGAAAATGTGTTATGGAAGTAACAAAAAGCAGAAATTATAATTTTAAGAAAGAAAGGAACAGGTTCAGAGGAAAAAAATTCTGGTCTCAGCCACGTTCTTGTTTTCTTAATTGTGTACATATCTTTAAATTTCAGTTTCAATTTTACAGAAAAAAAAAAAAATAAAGGAAAATGGGAAAGAGTAAAAGGACATCCCTTAAAGAAATAATAGAAATTACTGAATAGCTTCTTATTGCCTATAGTTAAGGAACTGTTATTTCTATGGACTTGATAATGAAATTTCTTCATGCTTGGTTATACCACTGAAGAAAAAGATATTTTCAGGACAGATCAATGGTCTGTACTCCTCATTGAAGAAATAATGCATGGGCAACTGGATTATGATGCAACAGCACTTTTTTGTTAGTTCAGAGTAGGAGATAGACACATTTTTGACAAAGTAAATATTGCTTTATCTGTTTAAGTTCAAACTCACTTCATATTATACTTTAATGCTTACAAAAAATTACAACTACACAGCTGATATATTCTAAGGTATTCATTTTACATAATAAGCTTTTCCCCTCTCTCAGGTACATGAGAGATATCATGTTGTATCATACAACATTATATGCTTTCAGACTTGGCAGTTATGGAGCTACTGAGTTCATCTTCATAATCAATTAAATATTTAAAAATAATTCCTCAATTATAAAATATTATGCACAAAAATATCATACCTTATTTTCAACCTTCACAACAGAAATGGAAAAGGCAACTCTCACAGCCCATGTAAGTCTTCCTTGAGGCATTTCTGAAGAACATACTGGGTAAGGCTTCTTGTGGTTTGATTTTACGTGAAAATGCTCGTTTGCTCTCATACAAGCCAAAAAGGAGCCAGTGACTTGAAATCTCTGGTGGGATGTCTTCTACCATGTAAAAAAAACAACATAGCTTTCTACATCCATGGTAAAAATAACATTGACTAGTTTAAGGGTTCTGATTGCATCATGAATATATTTTTGCAAAAACAGATTGATCAGAAGTTTGTGACTGCTCCATGACCTCTCATACGCTGAGCCCACAAGGAAGGAGTTATGCTATTCTCTTGAGCACCAGCAGTTGTGTGAAAAGCCACAAAACCCTTTTATTCCAGTAGGTTCAGGGAGACCGAGAGCTCCCCCACGTCCGCAGGATAAACAAATCTCGTGTGCAAGTCAGCAACCCTGAAAGTGTTTTATCACAAGAAGTTGTTCTGTGAGTAGAAAAGTAGTAGCTCTGCAATGTCTGGCTAATTAACAGACCAGCTGGGAGGCGTATACGTGCTCAGTCCAACATTTCGACATTCAAAGATCAAAAGTCACCTCAAAGAGCTGACGGGTGTGGCAGATCTGAGCTGGCCTTCATCCATGTGTTCCTTCCCATTGTCCAGGGATGCCTGGCATCATAACAGTGAGTGTGCAGAGACCAGTAACGTATCAAAGAATATTCTTAAAGTGACACTTTATATTGGTATACAAGCATAACCAATTGTACTACAGCTGTAGTGAAAAGGTTTTGGCCTTACACTGCCCTTTCATTCCAACATTGTTTGAATGTTTGTCGGAAGAACTGGATTAGCTCAGTGGAAGTTGATAGGTTTGGACATAATTTCTCATCCAAAAGAGTAACAACAATCTTCCAATTTCTTCTGGTCGACTTAGAAAGATTTCTAAATATTAAAGCAGAAGGCTTATGTAACATTAAGTATAAGCTTTGCTATCAGGAAAATAAAGTATAGCTCTAGATTCACACACTTACAACTCCCATTGACTTTATTACCATTAGTTTTCAATTTCTTTGTCTTCTGGGTCAGTGTAATGACAGGTAATGATTAATAAAACCATAATTTATTTGACATTTCACACTTGTTTGATTTACTGTGAATAGAGTTTATTTGCTCTGTTGAATCTTATACAGAAAGCAAAAAGTCTCCATGGCAGAAAGAGGCATCTAAGATTACAATATTATTCCTTGTTGAGTGATTTGTAGCCCTGTTCCTGAGGTGGTTTTCAGAGTAAAGATTTTGGTTAGTAAGTAATTTGAGATTCCCAGAAATAATTTTATAAACTACATGTAATACTTTGAGGCCTCTATTTCTAAAAGCTAGTGCATTGTACACTGCATCATTTTTAAATTTTTCATGGTCTATCAGACTACTTCTTTCCAGAATCACACATCTCAGTTACTGAAACTGAGGTAGTATCACTGATAGCCATAAAAGATTTTGATATACATTTTAGTCTTCAAACCTTCATCACAAGATGAGAGGAAATATGACTGCAGGATAATCTAAAAAGTTTACAATACCTAACCCTTGAGTGTTTGAATTTCCTAAATGGACCTAAATGGCCTAAATGACCTCCCCTCTTGCAGTGAGTTGACCTTGACTGACCACAGGTGCCCACGAAGCTACTCTATCACTCTGCCTTGTCAACAGGATAGGGGAGAAAAAATACAACAAAAAGTTCATGGGTTGAGATACGGACAGGGAGATCACTCACCAACTACCATCACAGACAAAACAGGCTCAACTCAGAGAAATTACTTTAATTTATTGCAAATTAATAAGAGAGTAGGATAACGAGAAATAAGAACAAATCTAAAAACTCCTTCCTTCCACCTTCCCTTCTTCCCTGTTTCAACTTGACTCTCGACTTCTTTACCTCCTCCCCTCAAGCAGTGCAGCTGGACAGTGAATGGGGGTTGTGGTCAGTTTATAACACTTTGCCACTCCTTCCTCTTCATGCTCTTCCCCTGTTCCAATGTGGGGTCCTACCCATGGGAGACAGTCCTCCATGAAATTCTCCAGTGTGTCCCCTTCCCATGGGAAGTCCTTCAGGAACAGACTGCTCCAGCGTGGGTCCCCCATGGGGTCACAAGTCCTGCCAGAAAACCTACTCCAGCATGGGTCCTCTCCATGGGCCACAGGTCCTGCCAGGAGCCTCCTTCAAGTGCTGGTTCTCCCCAGGGTTACAGCTTCCTTCAGGGCATATCCACCTGCTCCAGCATGGGGTCCTCAACAGTGTGGATATCTTGACCTGGGGCTGCTGGTCAACAGACGGCTGAACATGAGCTGGCAGTGTGCCCAGGTGGCCAACAAGACCAATAGCATCCTGGCCTGTATCAGAAACAGTGTGGCGAGCAGAGGCAGGGAGGTGATCATGGCCCTGTACTCAGCACGGGTGAGGCCGCACCTCAAATCCTGTGTTCAATTTTGGGTCCCTCACTACAAGAAGGACATTGACGTGCTGGAGCGTGTCCAGAGAATGGCAACGAAGCTGGTGAAGGGTCTGGAGAACAGGTCTTATGAAGAGTGGCTGAGGGACCTGGGTTTGTTTAGCCTGGAGAAGAGGAGGCTGAGGGGGGAGACCTTATCGCTTTCTACAACTACCTGAAAGGAGGTTTTAGCGAGGTGGGTGTTGGTCTCTTCTCCCATGTCACTAGTGATAGGACGAGAGGAAATGGCCTCAAGTTGCACCAAGGGAGGTTTAGATTGGGTATTAGGAAAAATTTCTTCACCGGAAGGGTAGTCAAGCATTGGAACAAGCTGCCCAGGGAAGTGGTGGAGTCACTATCACTGGAGGTATTTAAAAGACATGTAGATGTGGGGCTTCGGGACATGGTTTAGAGGGCATGGTGGTCGACGGTTGGACTTGATGACCTTAGAGGTCCTTTCCAACCTTAATAATTCTATGGTTCTATGATTCTATGACTCACCATGGACCTCCACAGGCTGCAGGGGGACAACCTGCCTTACCATGGTTTTCACTACAGGCTGCAGGGGAACCTCTGCTCCGGCGCCTGGAGCACCTCCTCCCCCTCCTTCTTCACTGACTTTAGTGTCTGCAGAGTTGTTTCACTCACATATTTTCACTCCTCTCTCTCAGCTGCTGTTGTGCAGCATTTTTTTTACCCTTTCTTAAATATGTTATCAAAGGCATTACCAACATCACTGATTGGCTCAGCTTTGGCCCGTGGCAAGTCTGTCTTGGAGCCGTCTGGCACTGGATCTATCAGACATAGGGGAAGCTTCYGACATCTTCTCACAGATAACCTGTAGCCCCCCCCCCCMCCAAAACCTTGCCACATAAACCCAATACACTTTTATTATATATTTGTAATGTGATTAAATCAGCTGAGAGAAAGACGGGTGTACTTGTAAGGTTACTAGCCATGGTGATCAAGGTTCTTATTACTTCAGAGACTTCTGAAATATTACACAAATCAATAACTTGATGCTTTGCAGCCCATGCCTAAAGCAGAGGGACTTGTATTTCCTTACTTGTTGGTATTATGAAGATTATTTGATAAAGGTTTGTGAGATACTTCGCCAGTATTTTGAAACTGTATTAGAGAAAAGACTTCTTACAAATAGTGGTGAAACACTGGCACAGGATGCCCAGAGAGGTGGTAGATACCCCATCCCTGGAAACATTCAAGGTCAGGTTGGACGGGGCTCTGAGCAACCTGATCTAGTTGAAGATGTCCCTGCCCACGGTAGGAGGGTTGGGCTAGATGACCTTTAAAGGTCCCTTCCAACCAAACTATTCTTTGATTCTGTGAAAATAAAATAAAATAAAATAAAATAAAATAAAATAAAATACTTGAATAGATACCTTGGTTTCACTGTATCTCTCTCTTTCCCGTGACAGGACGTTATACGTTACCTGAGCATGGTGTATGTCTAGACTAGCACTTGTAAAAGCTAAGAATTCCCAAAGATGGGAGTCTCATATAGGGCAGAATATTGCTGCTTTGTCTCCCAAAGGAAGATAAGCACTGTCTTCTTGTTTGTGTTCTGTGGGTTTGTTTTTTTTGTTTATAGTCAGAATAATAAAGAAACTGATTTGAACTCTTTATTCAGAGAAGAGAATATCAATGCATTGCTATTTATAACAGTAGACACACATTAGATACGTTGATACTTATTGCTGCTTTAAAACAAAAACAGGTGTTAACAATGTCCTCAGAGAAACAGTAAGATATTCATGTCTAGGTTATCCGAATGAAGAATAAGTTAATCAAAAAGAAATGCCTCATAGATAAGGTCATGTTTGAAGAAAATCACCTCTGTTTTTTACTGAGATACAATAAAATCCAATTTTAGATTCAACTATCCACAAATCATTATTTTGCACTAATAACTAAACATTATATAAAATAAATAGCCATTTTGTAGTGGAAAGGTAGAAGGAAAGGAAACATAAAACCATTTACAAAATAAAATGATTCTGACATTCTTTTTTAAAAACTGAGCTATGAAATGCAGTATCAATGACCACTACTGAAAACAAAACCAAGGTAAAGTTGAGGGCTTCTATCAAGGCAGCCTTACCACATTTATACAAAATGTGTCTTCAAGATATTCAGGCCCTTAAAAAAAAAAAAGTTCTTTAGACTTTTCTTAGGAACAACTTTCCTAAGATGCCATGATGTCCTCTGTGCTCCTGTTGCAGAATTCTCAAATGATTAAAAGATGGGAGTTGTCACCCCTAGGGCTGGCCAAAAGAAGGATTTCCTTTTGTGAAAGATTGTCTTGGCTGGTTTCAGTTCCAAAGTAAATTACAACAAAAATTTTTCGTTATTGACCCAAACTGGACATTCTGTAAAAAACAAATAATTTTCAAATTTTAAGAACATATTAAGAAATAAAATGGTCTTCTGCACCCTGTAATCTGCTTACTGAAATTAACATACAGGATTTTATCAGGCAGTCATGACTGCTATTCATCAAGTCAGGGCAGCTTGCCTTTTGATCACAACTAACTAGAGAGCTAAATGTCCAAGAATATTTGTAGTTTCCATAAAATGGCTGAAAACATTGAAACAGTGTCAGTCTTTTGCTGTCACAGGGTCACAGAGTCTTAAACTTGAAGATTTCTGATGATTTGCTTCCTCAGAAAGACAGGGCAATATCAGCGAAAAAAAAATATTAAGTGTCATAGTGTATTTGAAGACAGAACGAAACTTTGAAATCCCAGCGAACAGGCAGAGTAAATCACAGCCTGAAATCTGTTCACTGTAAAATGCCAGTTGTATAATGAATGGGATCTTATTAAAAATGGTTTCTTTGAGCAAAACAGAAACAAAGAAAAAGGAGAAATTAAGCCAATGATTTTTTCTGCAGAGAGTTTTCACACTTGATGAAGTTATTTTGAAGAAATTAAGCCCATGATTTTTAGTCATCAAGAGAGCACAAAACTCACATGGATGCCACATTTTCCTCTCCTTCTATAAGCTTGGACCTTTTCTGATTACAGAAGAAGCAGTAGCAGAAAAAATCACAACAATAGAATGGTAACATAACCTCCCAGACAGTTACTTCTTTGCCTACCAGGGCACTATGCTAAATTTATGACATATCACATAAATTGACTGTAATTAACACATACAGTAAATACAGATATTTCAAATGCCTTTACATATGATAGTCATTGCCCATACTGAAGAAGCAATACAAATTATACAAGTTGAAAGACACACTAAACTGCCATAAGAAATTAATTTGATGAATATCTTGTACTTTAGTTGCGTTCCATCCCTGCTGAGCAGGGAGCAAAATAAATGAGTTCCCCTGCAGCTTTCTAGCTGAGTGGCATATTGTGGGGTAATTTTTTAGCTCTGTTTTTTTGCTGTGCTGAAGTGGTGGAAAGCAAACACTGTCCTCTGCTAAATCATCACAAAGGCCTATGAATTTTTATAATTTGTGTGTGCTTTTTTAAGATGATCTTGGAAAAGCATTTTGTTAGCATGATTTTATTATGCATTATATAACACCACAGAGACAAGGCAAATGACACTGCTCATTTGCTGTGAAAGAACTAAGGCACTGGCACCACCTCTTCAGGAAAACTTCTATGTAGATTGAAATAATAAAACTAAATAAATTTGACAAGCTCAAAACTCAGCAGTCATTATTTCCCCAATTCATCTAATCTTTCCAATATTTACATATTATTTTTAAAAAATCACATCTTTCAGTATTGTTTTCTGTGATTTTTAAGGTCTCAGAGTACCATTAGGTGGTATAGATCATGTGAGAGCCTCAAGGCAAGAGTTTAAGCCTTCGTATATGTCCCTTTCCTTCACGATTCCTTCCAGCCACTGTTGCCTGTGCACTGACTCTATTAACATGAACTTGCAGCTTTTATTCCTTATTGGAAGCACTGCTGGTTTCTCCCTAACACAATCCCTTAAAAGGTACTTTGGGCAAACATCCATCCCATTTCAGATTTGTTAAGTGACTACATAATTTGAGTATCTTTCTTTTTTTTTATTGAAACCTTGATCTTCTGTGAGTTCCCCCAGCTGCACATTTCTTCCTCTGCCTCATCACAATATAGTAATTTACTGCTGATCCTATCAATGATATATTATTATCTAGTTCCTCAGTGACTCAGAAACAGTTCTTAAATCAAGGGTCTACAAATTTCTCCATCCTGTTTCACCTACATCCTCCAAGGTAGCAGTAATGATATTGGCTGGTTTGCTCCTGCATTTCCAAAGTCAGTGCCTACTGTGGCTTCACTGCACAGTTAATTCAAGTTATCTGCAATCAGCACTGATGGGAGCACTAGAAGACTGTGTAGGAAAGAAACGGAGATCTGGAGAGAAGGAAAAAGTCAAGAGAAAGAATGCATGGAAAAAGAGTTCAGAAGAAATAACCTTATCACCTTAACCAAAACTTTAAATGCCAGGAGAGCAATTACACTGTTCAACAGAAGTCTAGCTAGCTAGGGTAATCAGATCCACAATGCAGAATGTTTAGTTTATTTAAAAGTGGTCATGTTAGTATGTGCGTAGTAAATTATTCTGTAAGTTCAACCAGTCCAAACAGCCTGATCTAAATTCCAAAGAACGGATAGGACACAAGCCAGAAGCAGCATATGAGTCCATAAAGTGTGTTAAGTCTACATCCATAGACAGGTTTTCATTTCCAATTATATCCCCAGAGAGGCACACAATGTGATCCCCTAACTAATTTTCTATTTAAGGACAAAACTTCCCAAACTAACAGCTAGCCATTTGCCAGTACCTCAATAAAAATAAAGTCTTAAGGATATACATGGGTTCATTTAATTGACTTCTTTTAACACTTATTCAGGAAGGCTTCATTGTTCTCCCTCAGCATCCACTATCCTTTTTCAGTCACCTCATTGCTCAAGGTTTATCACGTGTAATCTTCTCTCCCAGTGATTTTCTAGCTGCACACCTTCTCCTTTCCTTGACCTTCTAGATGCTTCATACATAGTTTTTCTGCATTTTTTTTAGGTGTTCTTTCAGCTTTACTAACTCTCTTATACTACTCTGTCAGACAATAACGATACAGTATACATCACAAGTTCAGGGCAATATTTGAAAGACTATTTCAGCTACTTCCAAAGCAAAGATATTTGCTTTCATCTGCAGTCTGCACAAAATTGCTGGTCATTATGAGACAGAGTAACCATTTTGAGTAGGGATGGAGAGAAAGCTGTCACAAGATTAAGGCTGTAGTAAAATCACAGCACATCAAAGCTAACCTGAAATGAGCACTACACAAAGGAAAACCTTTCTTGTAGTTATGGAATGCTTCCAGGCAGATGCCACTGAAATGTTAGAAGATCTTTTCCTAGTTCTATCCTAACGGTGGGTTTATGAAATGGAATGATTATCCTGACTTTATGATTTCTTTACATCTGTTTTGCCATAGACTATACAGAAGATGCGTAATAGGATCAAGCAGGCATGATGCAAATCATGCCTGAGACCAATTACAGCTGAAGCAATTAAGTACATAGTGTGTCATTAGTGGGAAATATTTCTGACAGAAAAGTAGAATCATAGGAATGAATAAAACTACAAGACAAGCAATTTTATAGGCAAGGTCATTCTAATATCCTGCCTTGTGAAGAAAAGAGTTACTTTTCAACCTATGTAAATAATGAAGTTTTTAAAACTGTCAAACATGCAGCATCTTATCTAACTGTTAGCACTATCTAGAGAATTATCTACAATTTAGAAATCACTCAAGGAGGTCTTAAACAGCAGATAATTTTAGGGATTTTTTTTCCTTTTTTTTCCTTTTTTTTCTTTTCTTTTGGGGATCCAATTTACTTAAGTCCTGGAGACAAATTGATACATTTAAGCCAGAATGAGTTCTCAAGTTCCAGTTCACATTGTGTTGGCAACTTAATTTTTTTAATATATTCTTCAAAAATTCAGCAGGTTTACACCATAAAATGACTGGTGTAAAATATGTCATTTCTCATCTTATTGCTAAAATACATCATACACTTCCCTGGGATCCCAGCCTTTGTATAAATATAATAAAATTTCTAAGCCTTCTGAATCTACGAGGAAGTACCTACTTTTTTAACTTTCTGTTTATTTACAGCTTAAACTTATATTAATATTTGATGACCAAAGGAGACAAATGGGAAAACAGCAAAGCTTTCTAGGCATGAAGATATGAGATTTCTTTTTATTTAAGTATATGTGTGTATGTACATGCTGTGTTTGCATGTTCTCTAGAGATATGTTTACCGAGAACCTGTCAACAGCCATTTTGAAATAAGAGACTTTTCCTATGAAATGGCTAGACAAACACTTGGGGCGCTACTTTTCTT
Organism: Oceanodroma leucorhoa; assembly: GCA_030449065.1. NCBI lineage: Eukaryota > Metazoa > Chordata > Aves > Procellariiformes > Oceanodroma > Oceanodroma leucorhoa. Next base: position 2,606,641 of record JASVER010000103.1, on the reverse strand, counting down.
GATAATTATGTAATATTTTTCAGCTGAGAGGCTAGAACAGTCAGAACATTAGAGGCACTAAAGGGTTGGATCTTGTCTAGGAACAAAACTGTTCAGAAGACCTTGAAAAAAGTACTGGTGTTAAACTGGACTTCTGTAAGGCACACAATAAATMTGATTGAAAGACAAAGAGCTGCAGATGCCATGATATATCTTTTTGGGCTTCAATTTAAGACACTAAATGCTTATAATTTTTTGAAAATTCATACCAACATAAGTATTTATTTTTCCTTTAATAATTTACAGTTTATCTGGTTCTCACTTTCCTCTGAAGAAAGGCTGGTAGCAGGAAAAGAAAGAACATGTACTAATATGCAAAATTATTACCAAATTTGCTCTGATTCAGTGGCTGAAGTAGAGAATAAATAGAATAAATCTGTGTTAGAGACAGATGCTCTATTGCAGTTATCCATGCTGAAAGATTCCAATAAAAACAAAGAGTTACATGCCAATGAGAGTTATGAAATCAAGATTCCTACACAGCACTAGAGTGAGAACCAAGACAAGAGTTGGTGTTTGTGTTTTCCGTGAGCCATCTGTGAAAAGAAGTTGGCTGTGAAAAGTTACTGATTTTCTGAAGAGTTTTGGTTTTTGTTTTCATTTCTTTTCCATAGAACAAAACATAACAAAGAAATTTTGGTATATTTCTCAGCTACCTATTTTTACTTTCTCTTCCCATTTCTCTTTACAAGTAGACTTCTCAACTTCGTACYCTACACCTTCTTTTTTTCACTTTTATTTCCCAGTAGCCTGGCAGCCACAGGAATCTTTAGACTTAGGATTGAACAGCAGCTCTGTGTGTATTTTAGACCTTGCAATTAAACTTCACTTTGCTGAATGTCTTATACCTACCAAATGCTATTTAGGAATCTCATTATCACAGCTTAGACCATTAAATAGTAATGTCTCTCCTTCCATGTCCCTAGCACAATTTTATTCCTTTTTTTTTTTTAAGCTGTCTTCAGACTTCCTCCCTTGATTTTATGAACAGTAATAGTACTTAATTAGTAGTACTATCATTAGATTTAATTTCACTTTTGAGGTAAAGTACATAATTTTCTAAGGGTCATAAAGAAAAAAAAAAAAAAAAAAAGCAACAGCCAGCGATTATAGGATAGCACAAACTGTGACCTGTAAGCCAGATAATATTTCTTCTTCTTCATAAAGGAGGACAGATATTGAGAAATCTTCTGCATCTATTTTTATGAAATTATTGTCTTATGATTGCACTATACTTTATAGAACTCTGGAACATTTCATAAAACAAACTGCACAGGTTAAAATGTCTCTGTCTTGGCAGAAAGAAGGTTCAAGACCTTGATGTTAACAGTGTGAGGCTTCTATTCAGTGGCAGGTAGTAAATTGCAAATTGTCCCAGAGGTGTGCAGTAAAAACTTCCATAAAACTTCATCTGTAAGTTTTTCTTCTGGTATCCATTCTTTCAACAAAATCTTGGAATAGCAACTATAATAGCTACCTGAAAAGTAGTTCTCAACCAGTGAAAGGAATTTGAGCACTTCGTCTCTGGAGAAGCTGTTTTTCTGGAATTCCCCAACTTTGTTCATACTGTGTTATTTATGCAGAAATAAACAGTAAACATTTTTATTGCATGATTTGATCATTCCCTCAACAAACACAAGATAACAGTATTATCATTCATAAGGAAAGATTTGTGTTACATCTGTGCACTACTCAGTGCAATTAAGTTCCCTACTACTACTATTTAAACCAGAAAATAGGTAAACCAGACAATATCTGGAGCATGCACTAAATAGAAAATGAAACTAGATAAGAACATACGTTCCTTCAGAATAGCCACAAAATAGAAAACAACGCAGATGCATCTCAGATATTTGCATTTTGTCAAGTCTGATGAACTAAACTGCAGTCCCAGTGGACAATCATCCTTTCCTGCACATGAATGCAGGACTCATACTGATAAAGGAAGCAAAATGACTTCAAGTCAAGAAAACAAAAACTTACAAATTTAACTTTAAAATAAAGAGAAACTCAGACATAGCAGTCTTAACTAAGCAACAACAATAAAAAACCAAACCCCCCCCAAAACAAACAATACCCCCAAAAGACCCAAGCAAACAAACAAAACCCCCAGCATAGAGGAAAGAAAGATTGTTCTTTTCTTCCCATACCGGCAAGAGATAATATGTTTGGGTTTAGTTATGAGGAAACAGCCTTGATGTTAGGTAGAACTTTGTAGTACAATTATTACAACCTGGGACATGCTGTCTTGAAAAGATGTAACAATACTCAATATTAAAGCAAACAGGAAAGATTCAGACAAATATCTACCACGTTTGGCAGACTGTTCCATGAGCAGGGTGATTTTGCACAACAACTTTCAAGCGCTCCTCCATTCCTACATTTTATGAAAGAATTAATAGTGATATTAAATTAATTCTAATACCTGAGGTGAGGACCAAGATGTCAAGAAAGTGGATTTTTTCTCTTATGAGAACTTAAAGGTGTTTATTAATAGAAACAAGCAATGGCTATTGTGTTCTAATATACAGTGTTCCATTATCCTTAATGTTAGGCCTCAAAAGCTTATTATTCATGGCTCATTTTTTCCAATGTTAATAACAGTTTATAAATGGCACTGTATTTTCATTAAAAATCTCATTGTTTGCACTCCATTTTATTGACATTTCATAAGCATTATACATCATAATGTACTGTACATTTGTGGATATAAACAGTATTGATAATAGTTCAATTGCAATGAGCGGTTTAATAATTGCCTACTAATTTGACTTTGAGCAGAAGTTCTTTGTTTTTCAAACTCGATCTGCTTCTAGATCATTAAAGCAATGATAGGCTGCTGCAGAGTTTTTTTTTAGCACCTAATTAAAGATGCTACTTGAATTATTCATGCATTATGGTCTTCCATGAATAATTTATGCAAAATTTCATTGGCAAAACTTAATTTTGAACTTCAATAAAACCTTAAAGCTTACTACACTTTTCAAGGTCTTTCAAAATAATCTCTCCACAACTTTTATAACCAACAGTTACCAACTAATATTGTAAAATTGAAACTAGAAAATAAATTTAAGGACTAGATTTGGTTCATCAAAAAAAATATGAACTTTGAGTAGATTAGTTTTACCTTAAAGCAAAAGGTGAAATTTCAAAGTCAAATCAGAACAACATAGACTAACAATCCAAACAAGAATTGTGTACAGGACAGAGAGCAAGGGAGTATTGAGTGTGATGGAATTGGACACAGAGTATGATAAGAAGTTGGCTTTGTCATAAATTTCAAACTCCTGACTAAAATTTCATACTCAAACTCACTCTTGAATGATTTTGTGTAAGAACATATTTTAGAGATCTGAAAAACTTATCATTGTCTGCATTTTCAGATAAATTCGAGATCACTTGGGTCACTCTGCTTAGACTGCTCTGCACAAGCTGAGAAAGCTAGAGAAAATGTCCACATCTTTTTTGTGGAAGGAAACATATGCTCACAGTCAGTAAGGAAAAGTGCTGAACTCCATGAAATACATCCCTTATGCTGTGGACAAAGGAGCAGAATACAATTGCTCATCTGTTGTATATACAAGAGAATAGCCAATCACAGTTAAATATAGGTATTTCACTGTGAATCTCAATTTACTTTTGCATTATTCAGGTTGATCATCCAAGCAAAATGTAATGTAGATTTTTCATCTCCTGGTATCACAGCAACAACCTTGCCTGAACAAGCTGAGCTATTGGCAGCTGTGTGCCACCTAGCACTTAGAAGTTACGGTGTCTTGGCTCTTGAAAGTAATATTGCATAACCAATAGTATCTTGGCTGTTGAAAGTAATATTGCATAATATTAGAATGGCTTTGAGGCTTATGCAATAAAGCCTGCCTTTCCCATTAAAGCTTGTTAAATCAGATGATGACACTATTACACATATACATTATGCATGCTGTAAGCTTTGCAAGAAATAAATAACAGAAGAGAAGTAGACATCAGTTTCCTGAGAAGGGCTGTCTAAACTGGCCAAGACAGAAACTGAAGAAAGGAATGTTTATTGAATTCAGATCTTATGCCAGTTTTATACAGACAAATCACACCAGCCACATAGGAGAAATAAAACGAGCTCTTTATCATAAGGCAGTTTAAGTGTTTTTAACTAAGAAGACATCTTTAAGGCTGATTTTTAAACAGAAAAAGTTACTCTCTTGCTCTGCAGATTGATTGGTAAAAGTTTTACAAAAGTAAAATTGTTTCATATTTCAGCACGAAAAGGCTCTCATGATTATTTCAAGAAACACTCCACTTCTTAACTTAGAGTTTGTTGTGCAAAATGATCACAACATCATTAGAATTTTACATTTCATATTAATTTTCCTGGAATTTAAAGTGCCAAGTGCTTAGAGAAATCAACCTTCCAGATTTTGGAAATGTACAATTTTCATTCCAGGTTTCCTGCTGGCTCCGAATCTCTGGGAAACGTATTCAGATGGGAACACCAGCACACTTTTTGTACAGCTTTGAGGCATCTGTGTACCTGGAGATGCAGAATCAAACACACAGCATGCTGTGTGAGGAGCCATGTATTACACAACTAATATTTCCCTTGTGCACAGGTACTGAACTTTTGCACAGACATTCTAGAGTCCTGAGGAAACATACACTATGACAAACACACACACAGAGAAGCTTTTAAACATCTCACCCAAACCCTAGCTGCCTACTTAATTGACTGCATAAAAATTAGGTAACTATTGAGCTTTACCACAGAAAAAAAGGAAACAATGAAAAAGCAATCAAATAAAGCAAAACAAGCACCTTGGTATGTATTCCATTATAAGGAAGCACCACAATTATGAAATGCAAGAAAAATATATGATCAAATTATTTTAAATAATAACTATTTAACCAGCTGGTTTTGCTGGGGTAAAGTTAATTTTCTTCATAGTACCTGTTATAGGGCCATGTTTTGGATTTGTGCTGGAAACAATACAGAGATGCTTTCATTATTGCTGAGCAGTGCTTACACAGAGTCAAGGCCTTTTCTGCTCCTCACCCCACCCCACCAGCGGGCAGGCTGGGGGTGCATAAGGAGCTGGGAGGGGACATGGCTGGGACAGCTGACCCCAACGGACCAAAGGGATATCCCATACCATATGACATCGTGCTCAGCATATAAGGCTGGGGGAARAAGAAGGGGGACACGTTTGGAGTGATGGTGTTTGTCTTCCCAAATAACCGTTACACGTGATGGAGCCCTGCTTTCCTGGGGATGGCTGAACACCTGCCTGCCGATGGGAAAGAGTGAATTTATTCCTTCTTTTGCTTTGCTTGCGTGCGCGGCTTTTGCTTTCCCTATTAAACTGTCTTTATCTCAACCCACGAGTTTTCTCACTTTTACTCTTCTGATTCTTTCTCCCATCCTACCCGGGGGAGTGAGCAAGAGGCTCTGTGGGGTTTAGTTGCTGGCTGGGGTTAAACCATGACAATATATTGTAAAAGAATGACTGTAGAGGAGGAGCAGAGGACACAATTAACTTAGATTTTCAATGACGCATTTGGATAAGATCATTAAAGGAAGTTGACAATAACCACGGTGCCAACACTGGTTTGAATTAAAAAGTGCTTAAGAACTGGGAAGCCAGAAGTAATAATTTAACTTCTGTTCCCTCAGTAATTCTTTGAGTGAACAGAAGTTAATATTAAGGTGCTCCAACATCAGTTTGGAGACTGTTTGAGCTCAGCAAATAAAATATTCTGATGACATTAAGCTTGTGTAAGTCACTAGGTACCTCCTTATGTTGAACGTTGTTTTCCAGTTTAACCATATAATTTTGGGAAAGGTATAGAAGAAACAGATAATAGTCTGAGAAAAGGATGTATCTAGGAAGGGACAACACAGATCCAATCTGAAAAAAGATTTTTCATTGTAGTATTATTCAATACAGAAAGAGTAAGATGGGATGGTCTGTAACAGCAAAGATATTCAGTATAAAATATTGTAAGTTCCATGCAAAGCTAGAAAATGCCTTAAAAGTAAAAGTGCCATTCAATGAAACTTAAGGACTACTAGTATTCAAATGAAATTAAAAACCTTGCTGAAATAGTACTTAATCAGTTCATGTAGTGTAAGCCCAAAGGATGTTGTACAAAATAGTTACAAATTAAAATAGTAAGAAATAAATTCACAAATAAAAATGAAAATAATATCTATAAATACTAATACTTTTTAATTGTTCACTGACGATATCCATCACAATCAGAGACAGAATCCAGAACAAAAATATGTGTATTCTAGAATAAAAGATCTGCATACCCATGCCTTCTTCCTGAGCAATTCTTAAATATTTTATGGTAAAGACCCATGGCACACTAAGTATCTTTGCATTTAATTTAAAAACACTACTATGCTACCACCAGCTTTGTCAACCTCTTCTTATTCTGTTTGTAAATAGAGTTTGAACTAAGCCACACATTTTGGAACAAAACAGAAACAAATGTTTTAAGAAAACAAATTTCCAAAGAACACAAAAAAAGGTTCTGTGTATTTAGGAAAAATTAAGGTGAACTGTATTCTGACACTTTCATAAAAACTTTGACCAGATTTGGAAATTACTTAGATGAGTTGTGGTGCAGTTTCCTATTTGTTAATATTTTCAAAATTGGTTATTAGTCCATTTCACTGCTGGAAGATGGGGTTGGGGGATATAGGCAAAGGACTACTAATCCTGTCACACACCTGAGATTCAGTGAATATTTAAATAAGAGCAATTAAACAATAGGAATAAAAATAAGAAAGCCCTATTCAGTATTTGAATCAAAGCTGACTCAGCAGATTCAATTATTTTTCTTTCTAGAAATATCAGTCTAGTGAATATACTTACATTCAGAAGGAAGCCTGCAATGACAAGATGTATTTCTCTGTTCTGATTTCTGTATATCACAAATGGAATGTGGAAGTGCCTAGAATCTGTATGAAATTTAATTTCCTGAAAAATTAGGAAACCTCTGTTTGGATAAACACATTTCATAGAATCATAGAATCATTTAGGTTGGAAAAGACCCTGAAGATCATCAAGTCCAACTGTCAAGCTAACATTACCAAGTCCACTGCTAAACCATGTCCCTAAGCATATCTACACATCTTTCAAATACCTCCAGGGGTGGTGACTCCACCACTTCCCTGGGCAGCCTGTTCCAAGGGTTGATAACACTTTCAGTGAAGAAATTTTATCTAATATCCAGTCTAAACCTCCCCTGGAGCACCCTGAGGCCATTTCCTCTTGTCCTATCACTTGTTACTTGGGAGAAGAGACCAACACCCACCTCACTACAGCCTCCTTCCAGGTAGTTGTAGAGAGTGATAAGGTCTTCCCTCTCAGCCTCCTTTTCTCCAGACTGAACAACCCCAGTTCCCTCAGCCGCTCCTCACAACACTTGTTCTCCAGACCGTTCACCAGCTTTGTTGCCCTTCTCTGGACACACTCCAGCACGTCAATGTCCTTCTTGTAGTGAGGAACCCAAAACTGAACACGGTATTTGAGGTGCGGCCTCACCAGTGCTGAGTGCAAGGGCACAATCACTTCCCTACTTCTGACAAAGGCCAGGATGCTGTTGGCCTTCCTGGCCACCTGGGCACACTGCTGGTTCATATTCAGGTGGTTGTCGACCAACACCCCCAGGTCCTTTTCCGTCATGCAGCTTTCCAGCCATCTTAATATAATTCAGAAGTTTGTAAGTCCACTTTCATGACACTTGATGGAATCTTTTGTAAAGAACAACAGCTGTTTTATAAAAGTTCTACAATTTTTTTTCCATGTTTCACAATTAGAGCTTTGCCATAAAAGCTCAACAAGGCAAAAATACTGGAGAAATATTTGGCAGTCTTTCAGCTATGTTTTGATTTCTGGAGGGAGTAAAATTTCCTATAAAATATGAAAACAATTAACATAGCAAATCCAGGCTATGTATTGCATTACAGTTTATACCACTAGCCTTTTTAGAAAGTGAACTTATATTATGTTACTAATTAAACATGTTACTGATGAAAAATGAAAACTCCAGCAATATGCAATCTTAATTTCTAGTGTGTCCTAGCTTATCCTTAAACTAGCTCAAGGGTAAACCTTTGAGTTTCAGTCTATGATCATACAACGCATGGATTATCTCATAAAGAGCTATGTAGATAGAGTTAAATATAAACCATATGAATTACCATATGATTACATTCATAACACTGAATCCCTAAATTGCTGGCTGACTGCTACTTTTACATGATACGCTTCATTTTCTAGTCCTGATTATTATTTTTTTAAATGGACAACCTGTTTCATACCATTTCAGTTATTATTTATTTTTTATCCTAAGATACTTCTAATACATACTCCAGGGGAGCTTGGCTGACAGGTTGTCAGAGAAGTCCTGAAAGAGAACAAATACTTTCTGTGAATGCTTAGTGTGTCTAGAAAAAAGAAGACAGGAGTAAAAGATGTTAATTAGAATGCAGAAGGGTTAGGGAGCAGGAACTGGGGGGGCGAGTCTCGCGGTTTGAGACATGCGGGGCATCGGTCGATGGGTGGGGAGCAGTTGCACTGTGCATCGCTGGCTTTGTATATTCTATTGTTGTTATTTTTATTATTACTGTTCTGCTTTGTTTTATTTCAATTATTAAACTGTTTTTATCTCAACTTGCGAGTTTTCCTACTTGTGCCCTCCCAATCCTCTCCCCCATACTACCGGAATTGGAGGGTGAGTGAGCGGCTGCGTGGTGTTTAGTTGCTGGCTGGGGCTAAACCACAACAATGTCTAACCATTTCACAGAATGAGTGGGAAAATTTATTTCCACACATCCTTTGGCTCAGTATTGAAAAGAGGTCACAACCCACGTTCTACACACTATCAACAAAAAAGCTGTCGAGTTACCTTGACAAAAAAGACAAAGTGCATGAATCCCTTAATACAGATCTTTTTTTCCCATCAAGAATCAAGGTTCTTTTCCTTTTATCTAGAAAGTAATATCTGCATAGTTGTATTGTTGATAATAGATAACAAGATAATTTTCCATACTGTGTAATCATTTAGTTTTTGACTGTTTAACACAATTCACTAAATTAGATAAGAGTATTTAAATAAGATTTGAAATTATGAACTTAAATAACCTGTATAGAGTTCTTTATCATACACTTCTAAACTCAGCATTACTTAGCTCTTCCTTTGTCATGCTCACTTAACACGTTAAACCCTTCAGGACAGAAGACACAGGTGTGAGAGGCTGAAAGAGTTAATGTGAAGTTGATGACTCAAACACTGTGGCAAATGGGTTCTGCATAGCAGCAATAAGCTGCAAATGAGGAGTCGGATAACACAGGACAGGCAGGGCATGCGGGAGGGTGCGCAGCTCCGTGTTCTGCCCAAGCCGGACATCTCACCACACATGGCAAAAGGTTATACAGAGTTTAGCTGGGGAAGGGGCTCCTGACCACCTGAAGACCACTGAGAGACCCCTTGCGACCACCCCTCTCCACAGCAGCGCCTGCGCGAAAAGATCTAGAAACTGCGGGGCCGATGCGACTGAGAGGTAGGGGACAAGACTATAAAAGGACACCAACCCAAGGAGCTGGTGAGCGCCCRCCACCGGAGGATTGCTGCACCCGTCATCRTCGTCATCACTGGATCCAAGGGTGGTGATACCTCTCTATCTCTCTCTTTTCCTCTCTTCCCTCTTCTTCTCCTAAATGCTTTAATAGAACCCACGTTGCCTACTGTGAGGCTTTCTAAGTTCGGGTTTTTTATTGTAACGCTTTCCCAGTGCAGCTTGCTTCTGCCTTAGATAAAACACTTAACCAATAGTTTGGTGTTGTTTCACCTTAATTTAGCCCGAGGGAATTTCAAAACCTTTACAACTCTGTGGTCCGATCAGGCCAGGTCATGACAACAGGTCTGTCTTTTCCTAGCCTATACAGTATCATCATTGCCTTCTTTCATGCTGTTCTGCGGGAAGACCATGAAAGAACCCTCTTTTACAATCCACTAAAACACCGACTGTGATATTTAGTATTAACACAATCCACATGTTAATATGCTACTCTAGAGAGAAAAACTTCCTCAAAGTAAGACTCTTCTTGCTAGTAAGAAATAGTACTTCAATGCATGACAAGTTCTGTCCCCTTCAACTGGACCAGTTACACAGTAAACTATAATTCAAGGAAACTTGGGATGATAGAAGGTCTCAATCTTCCAAGTTACTATTGAAAAATGTGTGCTGTGTCAAGTTATAGAAACAATGTCATCAGTATTAGTTATATTGAGTCAGAGGCATTTAATGAAGATGGTTGGTCTTTCTGCTATGGAAAAATCAAACAACATTGAACCAATGTCAGTGGAAAAGTCAGCAAATTAAATGTTGTTTTAATTATAGCTTCTCAGTAACTTTTAACCCTTTGTTGTTGGGTGTGGATATTTTTGTTGGTAACACTACAAACTTGGGTTCCTTTTGCTGCAAGTGTATTATGGAATATTTAAAAAGAACATAGTCAATAACAATCAAACTTCTTTTATTCATTAAATTTAGTCATGTGCTTACCCTAAAATGGAACAGAACTTTCCATTTCCTTACTCATTATCTATCAGCTGGGGTAGATAATATTGTTTTTTCTGGCAACCATTTTATTTCATACTTGGAAATTACACCTTTCCTACAGATGCTGGAATTTCTGCAGTCCAGACAATTCATAATTTCAGATGCATTTGTACTAGCAGCCATTTTATGTCTTATTGTAAGTTCAAGAGTATTGTAGTTATATTTTATGGAGTATTTCTCTTTTATGGGTATTGCCTATGGGTAGTGTTCTGTCCTCAGAGAAGCTTACCTTGATCTTTCTCATAACCTCACTGTTACGCAGATTTATAAAGGAAGGAAAAACTCAAAATATGCTCCCCCTCCTCCCAAGACCTCCCTCCCAATCTGTACATGGGGTATCATGTGCCTTTTAAGAAGTGTCTGGCTCAATACATTCATTCATTCAGAAAGATTTTTTTTAATACACATGGATTTTTCACTATAATGTGATGAATGACCTGGTGGTTTTAGAGATGTTTGCCAAATCTAAGTAGATTCCTTTGGACCAATTATAAAAATGTACATATGTTAATGTAGAAGACAGTTGTTCATATATGCGACTTCTAATTTGTCGGTAAATGGCTTAAGATCATACGATAGAAGCTGATGGATTTTATTAGTAGAATATCACTGGTCTGGGTTTGGAATTTAAATAAGGTTTTCAGCCCTCTGCCCAATACAGCTCAAACTTTAYGGCAGCATCATAGTAGAGTCAGTCAGTCTTATTTTATTGTAAAACACACAACCACACCTTGTCAACCAATATTTGTAATTACTCTTTCTCACCTTCAGTACTCTTTTTGTATTAGTCTCAGATGTTTTGTGTAAGTCAAGATTATTTACTGGGAAGTACTGAAGTTAGAAAAGCAACATTTTAAGACTCAAATATATATGATGGTTATGATAATGAAAAAAATGTTCTGTGCTTTACTACTTCATTATAGAAAAATTGCTTTGGATAAGAAAAGTTCTTTCATGAATTATACGTTCTGCAGTACATAGATTTGCTTGCACAAAATGTGTGAACTCATAAAAAATCTTGTTAGAGAAAGGTCTCATTATGGGCAATCCTAATCCATAGAACTTCAGTAAAAACTACTATGTTACATTTCACCTGAAATAAATTTTGTGTATTAGCCATACAGAAACAAATTAGTCTGGAGTCAAAAACTGTATTAAGTCCTCATTAACTCCTGCTTTGAATAAAGAAAAATTTATTTTTGAGAAGTGAAGGTTAAAGGCTTTCTCAGCAGCACTCTGTTTACTCTGTTTCTATTTATTTCTCCACATCCTGGGATTACTGTCAGTTTCATTTAAAAAAAAAAAAAAAAAGAAAGAAAAATGGAAAAAAGAGGATTTTCACTGGGGGCTATTTTGTTCACGTTACATTGACAGGGAGGCCAATTTTCAAATCGAGTGTTTCAAAAGAAAATCATAAACTCACATTTAGCTACTTAAATCTATATTTAAGCTTAGAGCTGTTTGTCTCTGTATCTATTTGAGTTTCCATGTTCATTATCTGGATGTCCTGTTAAATATCTCACATTTGGCAATTTAAGCAAAGACTGTAATAGCTACTTCTGGGGATATGAGACAGAATGAAAGATAATGTCAACATTCAGAATTACAATGAGTAGCATATATAAGTAAGCCAATTTTGTTTTCTCCAGGAATTTTTAAGCTGTTTAAGAAACTTTCTAGGAAGATCTAGTCTTCACGATCATTTTAGAAATTAAAACATCATACTATCCTTAACAAGACATACATTCACATACAGATTATAAACGAAAGGAACTGAATTAACGATGTTCTAAAAAAGGAAAATAATATGTTACAACATTTTAACAAAAAGGTGCTTTTAAGAATATTCCAAAATCTATTATTCCCCTTCTACAAAATGTTCCTTAAGCAGACATCATAGTCAAAACATTGTTAACAAATTCTCCTTTTTATAAAAAAAAAAGATTTTACAACAAATGACCTTATGCCTAAAGAAATTATTTCAAATATACTGTCCTTCAATGGTATTCCAGAGTAGTTAACATGACCAAACTATCTTTCCAGTTTCTTACTCAGTCTTCCTTCATAAGACTGTTTCTTTATCTCTGTCCTAACACACATGCACTAACTTTTTACATCCAAAGATCTCTTAAGAGTGTAATGACCACTATCAGTTAAAAAAAAAAAAAATTAAAAAATAAAAAAAAATAACTGTCGTTTTCACTTTGTCATTCCAGTATTCCCTTCTTCAGTTCTAAGAATTGTCCTTAAAACAGATTCATAATTTTTTGTGACATCACTAGAAACAATTTAAGCAAGACAGCAATAAGTCAGTGAAGATTACAGAAAAAGTTACTGTATAAATCAGATACCCATTTCTTGGCTTCCATGACAAATCCTTCCATCCTTCTGACCTTAGGTCTGTTCACTTCAAATAAAGGAGCACCTCTGTAGCACCTAGAATGCTACAGAATGCCTTGAAGTGACTGTTAGTACTTATAGGCCCCCTATCTCCTCTCCAGACCAGCAAGAAGGGATTATTTGTAAACACAGACAAAAGATCAGGTGTATTCCTTCTCAAGGACGTGTAGAAATATGTTCCTGTGAACAACATACCTACAAAGATTGTTAAATCTTGTTTCCTCCAGGAACAAATCATAAAGATAGGGAAGATGTAGAATTATGGCTATGCCCCTATTTGCAGCAGACCATAGAGCTTGGTCAGTACACAGTGACTACAGAGGCACTGTGCTATTCCTAGGACAATTTTGGATTTGGTCAGGGAATAGATGGAGTGACAAAACAGAGTTCTGAGCCAAATTAGTGACTTCTGGGAATTTTATTGCTGTAACTAGAACAATTTTGAAGCTTCTTAATGAAAGAACTTAATTTACTTTTCTTTCTCTTCCTAACCAGTGCACTGAAGGATCTAATCCAAAGCTATAGAACAGTTGAGGAGGTACGTCTAAAGGCTTTTTAATTACATATATATTTATGCAGATTACACATATATTGTAATCACACTTTGGGGGGAGCTGGAAGCCACAATATCAACAGTAGCTACTATGTTTTTCAACACTGCCGGTCCCATTTGCAGCATCAGAAGGTCAGGTCTACATTCTGGCTGAGGCTTCTGTCATTGAAAACTACCTAAGAGATGTGCTGATGCAAAATTTGTGTTGTCCTTAATTAACAGTATGGGCTGATACCTGGAAATATGACAGAGATGGGCAGAGCAATCCAAACTGCTGCACACTGTCAGCTTGCTGAAAGTTTGGTCCTACAGCCCGAACGACGCTAGTAGCATTTTAGTAGTTAACTTTGACTTCTCCAGGTTAAAACTGAAATATAAGTAAACATTAAAAACAGCAAACTGAGTTAAGTAAAAGCATGCAAAAGATATCTTTGTCCTGTCAGAAACCAAATAGATCTTCTGACTTAGAGAGTGGTTTATGGAAGATAACATATTGCAAAACAAACGTGATTTCAGATTTTCAATTCAGGTAAAGATTCTGTATGAATATACAGTACAACAGTAGTGGAAGTAATTACATAATAATAACTAATGCCACAAGCTGCTTTTTAATATGCAAAAGACATACATTTTCTTTGCTTTGAAACATAAATGTTATTGTTTGGCCAAGTTTAACATTGTTCTTCAAGTTAAGTTGCTTACTTAACTAGACAAATATAGTTTTCTGACCATGATTTTGATGAAGTTTGATGTTTGTCATTACTTAAAGTTGAATTATGGAATAGTTAGGAGTTTGTTGTAGGAGTGGCAAATCACACTTTTTTTTACATAGCCATCTAGAAGACTGTGGACTTTTCTCTCTACTTAAAAAAGGAATCTGCTGTCATTTCACAATGTGGTTAAACAATAAAACCAGCATTTGGGACTTTTATCTTCCAGGTGAAAGAACTCCACTTTGAACATTTGAAAAGAATTCTGTTCCTTCAAGAGAGTGAAGTTATAAAGTGAAACAGCAGAACTCTGAAACCACAACATAAAAGTATAAGAGAATGTTTAGACATCTGCATGAATTTTATATAATTGATCATTGCATGCATGTGTAGAACTCAAGACCAGAGGAGTAGTTCAGCTTTCCACCTCCCCCTACAGTAAGGCAAGTGAAATTTCATACCTTTCCCTATCTATCCACCACAGCTCATCCCATAGTTAAAAGATTAAAGAACTACATATTTGATGGGTTTTTCTGAAAATATTTAACATATTTTACATACTCCTGCAATCAGGTTTAAAATAATGTAACATATCAGCCTTATGAACTAATAGCAGCATCTGTAGTAGCATTGACATCAGGTCCTGGTATAGGGCTCCTAGGTATTATAAAAATGAATTACACTTGTGGTACTTTGTAACTGTCACCACCACACACACTGGGTGGAACCATGTTCAACATTTCCCACTACAAAGTTACACTGAAAATGATTTAAACATTGGTTTAGTATCATTACTTTTAATATTAGTTGATCTTAAGGTAAGATACTCATAAGTGTCTTCCATCAGATTTTTACTATAAGATAAATTAGTAGCTTTTCTGTCTATAAATAAAAAATAGTGGGGTTTAATTTCAACCATAGTTCTACCATCTTTTCACTTCAAATTATTTTAGATTCAACTTGAACAAAAGAGACAAAATTAAAAACCCACTGAGAACACTCATCAGGGRTATGTACATCTTCTCGTCAGTTCTGGACTGGCTAAAAAAAATCAACAACTTTTGCAGATGTGAGCATCTTTAAGCATAAAAATGTTACCCATAAAGAGCTAAAAACTATCATTTCCTGTCATGAGTAAAATTTCATATTAAATTTTTAATTAAAATTAAATCTTAAAGGGAATGAAAATTTTACCATCATAAAGGAAGCAAGCTGATATTTTCAAACATTTTTAATTTATTCTGAGCTGTAATACAAAGTCAGAAAAATGAAAATTCAAATGAAAAGTTTTTAAAATTATATTTGACCTACCTAAAAGAACTTTTTTTTTTTTTTTTTTAAATTCTGTGCCCATGTCCTAGGCAGGTGGTAGGCAGCCTATATGACAGCTGATAGGTGAACACAAAGAAAGTCAGACAGGCTTTCCAGAAGGCTTTGTAGAATGCTACAGTAAGATTGAATCAGGGTTTTTTCCCATCACATAAAAAATTACCAGCTCTGATTAAAGTATAAAATAACTTTTTTTCTCTTTTACTTCTTGCTTATATCTATTCTTCCATATTCTAAAAGCCTGCTTACATGCATATCCCCTAACTCAGTCTTTTCTGAAATAGAATTTCATTTATAGAGAAATCTTATTTTACCGTTACAAGTAAATCTAATCATTTAGGCCATAAAAAAAAAAACAACCCACACCTCTCGCCTCAAAGACTGACAACCACACTTATATTAAGAAAGACTCAAAAAGTATAGTACAATACCTAAACTCAATAACCAGGTAACAATTCACTACAGGTTTGAAATTTGCATTTTTAAAGTTTATATGGCAGAAAGACTGGTGTTAGGTAGGATATATTTCTTCTGAAACCAATCACACTGTTCTGTCAGACTTATAAAGCTATACATTATTAAGGTTGCAGCTATTTATGCTTATCTGGCAACCTTCTCAGAGTGCCTGTAGTTGTGAAGGGGGAAAAAAAAAAGAAAAAAAAAAGAAGTGTACTATGCAATTTAAACAGGAAGATATAGAAACCATATGAATAATACTAATATAATCATAATACTAATCAGCTGAGACATTCAAAAAAAAAGATTAGGCACCCCCTTCCTAACGGAAAAAGTCTCCTAGAATCATAACTTGTTTTTTGATACATCTCCAAGACGACCACTGCAGTGAGAGAAAGAGCTGACTTTTATTACATTCAGGAACCGCACTCTGCTTTATGCTGAACACCAACTATTTCTAGTATTTGAAAAAGCTTTTGATATTTCTAATATACAGGAAAACCCCTGCAAGGGTGACCAAAATACACCAAAACTTTTCCCACTATTACCTGGATGTGTGGTAGAGGAAATAAATTACAACTTGTATGTTTGCCCTGCCCTACAAAGACCAGATTTATTAATACTGTGGTCTGACAATTTTCTTAAAATGGAAATAATTTTTTTTTTCACCTCATGGCTATGCACCAAAATATATTAAATATTAAATAGTTTTATTTGTTCAAACTGATCACAAAGGTCATAATGCACATCTCTTTTTCCCACCTAGAGAAACGCAAACGTCAGAAATGGGTTTATGAATCTACTATTTTTATACTTATAAAGGTCTAAATGTTTCAATCTGCCATGATAATTCAATGGTATATTATTCTGTCTCAGCAAAACATTTCACCAGTACAGATTTGCACGAATCTCCCACAGTTCCAACCAGTCTTTGGGAAGTTAGGCAAAGTGAACAACACCAAGGATGAAAAAATATCCTACCCCTCACAAATTAGGTATAGATAATGCACAAGATATATGCTAAATAAAGGATTACAACTGAAACAGATCTCTTCAGAAAGTTGTAGAAAAGTTTTGGGAATACTAACCTATCTCCACTGAAGAATTTTTACATATAAGGTAATTCATGCATTAAACTCTAACATTTCCCCTTACAAAGTTAGTAAGTATTCAGATCCTTTTTTGTGGTTCAGACATTTTAAAGGGTAGAATAGCAACTGTCAACGTTTTAAGTTAGATGCAAGATTCCCCATAATATTGAGCTCTGTTAGATCTGGTTACATTTCTCACCCTAAATGAAGTTATATATATGAGCCCAAGCTATTTCTAGACTTTCTGCATAACTTTCTGTATTATTCATGAAACCCAGGTATACATCCTAAAACTCATTCCTTGTCTCTCTTTAACTGCTAATTACTGTAAAATAAAAATATAGCAGCAGCTAACTCAGCATTAATCAGTTTTCTTGCCATCAATAATATAGTTTTTTACTTCGTGAATGTCAAAATTTCACCAGATTAAAAATTATTTATCCTTTCCAAATTCAGCTACTTAAACACTGCTCTACACAGTAATCTGCAAATCATTAGCTATTCCACTGTATAGCTTATTTTTCATTTATTTTTCTTTCACAGAGAATTATTTAAAATAGTTATTACCTCTGAGGGACTGTAATAATGCATGTTACTGTATAATATAATTCAAAATTCATCTAAAGAAAGATAATCCTTAAGAAAGGACAATCCTTAAGAAATGATAGTTAAAATATAGCCATGTATCTCAAGCAGTTAACCATTACTTGGGATATCTGATATTTCTGTGAGGAGGAAAAACTGATGTTTCAGGCAGTCCTGTTTGTTTACTCTTTTCCTCAAAGCAGAATAAAACAAAGAGAAGCAAGAATTTTTCTGTTCACAGTTGCAGGTCTTTTGCCAGCCACTATTTTTTTTTGTCAAGAAACTTCTTTCTTGATCTTCTCAGCTTCTAATGTCTCTTTTGTTCTCACCTTGTCTATCTTTGTTCAATTCTGCCTGCTTAGGCTCTCAAATGGTACCCATTCCATTAACTGAGGTTAATACACAGTTCTCTACATTTGTATTCAGCCTAAAATGCTTTCAGCCCCTTGATGCAGACAGCTTAACTTCTGACCTGTCTTGTATTTGCTAGTGTTTCACACACTGGCTGTTATTGTTTCCACCATTTCAGCCCAGTAAAGGAGTTCATCTTCTTCAACAGTTTATCCTGAAAGAAGATTGGAATAATTGATTCCTTACCTACAACACCACCATTTCAGTAGTCATTTTTTTCATCAGTCATAACCAATGACTTTTGACATTGCACCACCCTTACAGTCACATTATTTTAGTTAAACTAATTGATTATAAAGTCCATCAGAAGTGGTCCAGTGTTTAACATTGTGTATAAAAAAGGCCAGAGACTTCTACAAAATACTTACTGTTTCTGTGATATTAACTCTTTCACAATATCATCTAGTTTTATAGGATGAACTTCTTTTTCTTCTTTAAAAGAATAAAAAAAAAGAAAAAAACCCACTACAAATGAAAAAACCCCACACAACTAGATGATGTTTCCAAATTTACCTAGCTACAATTACCAGGAAATAAATTATTTGTAATATATGTTATTCTGTATATATATAGTGACTCCTGTGTCTTCCATATTGGTTCTTTAGGTTGGTGATCAAGTCACCATTTAACCTTCTGTTCAATAAGTTAAACAGATTGAGCTCATGGAGTCTCTCACTGCAGGCATATTTTCCTACCCCTTCTTCCCCTTTTTGGTTTGGTTTTTTTTTCAAGCATTCCCCTGCTTACATATTCATTGTTACTGTTAGCCTTCTAGCCAGAGCTCTGCACTACATCCTCAGAAAATTATCCACCCTACCTAAGACTTCCTCTTASAATCTTCCTTTTCAAGTCTGTTCCTTCCATAACAAGGAACTACCTCCAATCTAGAAGCATGACTTTGATTTTTGCATCATGACACCATATTTTCATTTCTTGAAATTCATATGGTTTTCTTGTATCCACCCTAGCAATTGGAGTCTTAGGGTCTTGTAGGAACCCATTTGCTTGAGAACGTGTCTCTATTTAGCCCACTGTGATCTTATATGCCTATGAAGAAACTATTTTCAGTTTACCAGCACCCGTACCCAGACTTCCTAAAATAATTTAATTTCCACGCTGCCACATCACTCCAGAGACTGTTCTTGTATCTGTTCTTGCAGGAAGTTTATTGGTAGTTAACAGTCCTCTAAAAAAATCAAATCTGATTTTTTCCTCTTGTAAAATATTGTTCATCCAATTAGATGTTATTTTCAGCTGTTTCCATCAGTTTTTCTCATTTTTTCCCTTCCAGTTCTCTCCCCCTATCCCACTGCGGGGGATTGAGTGAGTGACTGTGTGGAGATTTAGCTGCCAGCTGGGGTCAACCCACCACATATGGTTAATACAGTAAGTAGAAGTCACTGTGATTAAATCATTTCTTAGTATTTTACATTTTTTATAAAGATCAATATGGAAGAAAAATGCTAACAGAAGAAAATCTCCAACCATTTCTATCCTGCTTTTCTTCATAATATAAGGTATTGACCTCTGGCTACTTTATATATCCAATATTCACCAAGGCTTTCTGTAACAAAGAAACTCCAGGCTTTTTTCCCTCAAAAAGAGTGGACAACTAATTCAGCAAATTAGTAATGAATGAATGCAGAATGAAAGAACAGAAAACTCAGCAAAATTACTTGAGTGACACTTGTTTTAAAATAAAAAATATTTTTATGCTTTTCCAGAGCAGCATCAAAAACTGGGAAGACGTGATACAGAGGGCCTTATTACTGATATCATTCACTGTAATACTAATTACTCAAACCAGAAGTACTAGAACATTACTAAAACAAGAGTTTAAGCCAAAAACCAACAAAGTTTATTTGTGATAGTGACATCGGCTTTCAGCAGACATTTATTAAAGTGTTCCTAGTATTTACTTTCACTGTTGTTTTTATTTTGATTGTGAAGTAAGGATGAGCTATTTTTTCTTTTTATGTTTGATCTCCTTTCATGACATAATTTTTAAGTATCTACAGCAGACATCCTTAAAGGTAAAGTGGACAGAGCAGAGAATAATCTTCACAAGATACCTTTAATTGATGAATATTGTCTGTTGTGTGGAAATGAATAAACTAAGCAAAAAGTTCATTGTATGAAAAAGTGTGAAATGAGGTTTTGACAACTGCATACCCCATACTTTATCAGCAATCAATGGCTGCAAGTCTATATAATCTTCAGAATGCTGGTCTACAAGCTGAAATTACCTAGTCAAACATAATTTAGGACAATACTAAGTGTAAACAGGGCAGCAGAAAGATTTTTTAATATATTGTCTAGAGCAAGGAAATATTCTTTCTGCAGTTGAAATAAAATACATGTATAATTATACCATCTGGCTATTTAATGTTTGAATTCAGAGATTAATGTCTTCCTATGGCTTTTTGTAGACCACAAATTACAGGCATGGATGTACTGGTTCCGGCTGGGACAGAGTTAACTCTCTTCCCAGTAACTGGAGGGGGTACTGTGTTTTGGGTTTGGTAATGAAAGGAACGTTGATGGCTCATTGGTGCTTTGGTTGTTGCTGGGTGGTGCTTGCACCGAGGACTTTTCGGCCTCCCATGCTCTGCCAGGTGCAGGGGGAGCTGGGGGGAGCATAGCCGGGGCGGTTGACCCAGCTGGCCAATGGGGTATTCTATACTGTGTGACATCATGCCCAGCATAAAAACCGGGGGGCTCTGGGGGTTGGACACATGGTTCTTTCGGAACATAGCGGGGCAAGCAGTTTCATTGTGTATCACCTGTTTTATATATTCTGTTATTGTTGTTGTCATCATTGTTGTTATTACTGTTCTACTCTGTTTTATTTCCATTATTAAACTGTTTTTACCTCAACCCGCGGGTTTTCCTTCGTGTGCCCTCCCGATCCTCTCCCCCATCCTACCAGAGGTGGGGGGGTGAGCAAGTGGCTGCGTGGTGTTTAGTTGCTGGCTGGGGTTAAACCACGACAATGGAATACTAAATTGTGCAGTAGGTATTTGAGATTACATGAACAGTTTTTTGGAAATGTCCCCAGGTCACCAGTGAAAATCTACTTGAGAAGTGGATTCGGTGTGCCAAAGGTGTGCTTACCTGTCTGTTTACTAACTGGCCAGAAATAAAAAAAAAGTGCAGGTAAAGCAATTCTTGTGGATTATCAAATCTGAGTAAAGTATGAAGTACCATAAGTCCTCTGCCTGCCCTCCCCAAAGCCCTTTCCTTTTTTGCTTTAACATAGAAAATGCATAATTAATTAAGATTTAGGATTTCAGAATAAATTTTCAAACATGACCGAAATCAAACTGCTCACCCAAAAAGGTTGTATCACCACCTAACCTTCTGAAAAATTTTCAGGGAACTATCTCAATAATCTCAGCGGAAATACATATTCCATGTAACATGTATCCCGTAAAACCATGACAACTTTATTTTATTGCCTCTGTATATTTTCACATTACATAAAGGTTAATAAATTACACTTTGTGTTATTGTGTGGGAAGTGAATCTGCTTCTAAAGCAGCAGGCTGCACACATTGCTGAGATACCACAATTTAATAGTTAAGGGAGGATTTTATATTTGTTTTACAACTTTGGGCAATTGGTTTGGGACATCATTGCAACATAGGACACTGCACTTTTACTAGCTGAGAAGTTCAGCTGTACAAACCCAAAATCAATATCTAACCAAACACTGCTATTAAAGTACATTCAGTATTGAGCAGTAGAATCAGCACAGTGAAAAGTCACTAAAAAGCCAGTATTTTCCACAAAAAAAGAGAATGTAGAATACAATCTCTAGTAGGTAAAGCTCATATGCAAGAAATGATATAAGAATCACCTTGATTCTTATGATATAAGAAGCACTTGAACTTCTCCAGCATACCAATAAGAATTGCATGACCCTAATAAAGTGTAGCATAACTATATAAGGTTTATATATACAAAAATACATAAATAATTACAACACAAAAGTATATATACATAGAAGATATACTCTAATGAGGTATGGGAGAGAAAATTACACAGCATTAAATTTTCCTCTAGAGCATATTCACATGCAAGCTTAGATGCCTTCAGCATAAGGTAGAAAATCTGTCATAGTTCTTTGTCTAAATACAGATTGCATTACCAGAATAATTTTAACCTATGGTCTGGTATGAAGATTTAAACAGCTTGCTTGCTTTATTCAACAATTTACTGTATGTGCTGCTTCATTCACATTTAACTAGCCATCAGTTTTCGTAATATCTTCATAATCATATGTTAGGTGATAGTTTTGACTACATAATGGCTGTTTTCATTTCTTGAGTTTGATTCTTTTCTTACATGTAAATGCTATATGGAATAATTTTTTACAATGTCTTTCTTTAGAGCTGTCTGAATTCTTTTAATTAGTGCCTCAAAGCTAAAGGGATGTATGAATCCCAGAAAATATAAAAACTGCTTTTTGATTTGAATCTTACGTTAATCATTAGTTTTTCTTCCTATATTGCCCAAGACTTGGAGCTTCAAAAGTCTAACGTGCATTAGATTTAAGATTAGTTTGCTCTACAACTAAAAGTCAAAATGCTAATGGGGGCAGTGGGAATACAATTTAACTATTTATGGCTATCTAGTGCACAAAAAACAAAAATAAAACTATGTAGGCATCCTGTTCTAGCTTCTTTAACACTGAAAATTATTTTGAAAACTTGCTCTTGACTGCTATGAAACCCATCCACTGAGCTACATTATGAAGAGGTGTATTCCCATGAAAGACCTTTGGATAGACAACACAAGCTATTGAAAACAAGGCCCCCATATTGGTGGCTGGTTTGCCCAAAAGACAGCTAAAATTGTAACTCTGTTAATGCTCATAGCAAACATCCCTCAGGAAGAGCACTGTTTCTTGAGAGAGGAGCGTACCAAGAGCAAGGAATATGGTGTTTTGCATCCAGAAGCTGTGAGAATCACCAGGTTTTGCTTTGTGAGGCACCCGCCTGCATTTTTTTTTCCAATCACAGAGAAATAATCACCAAAAATTTGGCTCTGAATCTGGATTATCTGGAATGAGGAGGAGATATTTCGTATGAGGAAATGCAGAGATAGTGTAAATTTATCTGAAAAATAGATATATTTTTTATGTGATAGCAGATGTGCATCTTAAAGGCTTCTAGGAGTTGAATACCTTTTAAATTAATTCTCTTATTTCTGATAATAATGCTGAAGAAGGAAAGAGTAAGAGTTAATAACGTAATAGAACAGATTAGTTTTGAGACATAGAAAGTCATTCTGATGACAGAAAACTTCTCTGCTCTAAAAGTGGACATTGTTGCCCACATTTGAACAGAAAACTAGAACATTATGAGGCAAACCATGGAACAAGTCACTTTTAAGGTTATTTGGTATGGAACTGGTTGAGCAGAGAACCATACTGCTATTGTGCTTATTTACAATGAGTAATTATATTTTCCAAACTTTTAAGGTTGCTGTTCAACTGAAACTGGAACTGCAATTCAGTAGGCCACAGAATAATTACGTCACTGAAGAGCAAAAAGTAGAATACAAATAGGATGACTTCATGAGATGTGTTAGAACATGAATATTTCTCAAGGTAGTTTTACAAACATGCTGATAAGATTTGAAACCATACATAAAAATGGAATAAAAGCATGCAGACACAACTGTGCACATCAAGGTTATAGATAGCAGAAGGAAATTTCAATAGAAATTTTAGTAAAAGATGCATGCTCATAATACAATCATTCAGCTCAGATAAAATGTCCCAGGCATCAAAGCCTGGAAGTCAGCTATTCCCTTTTATAGTGAACACATCCTCATCTGCCTTGCCTTGCCCTCTATTGCCTGAGATCCTAGGAAATTGATAGATAGATAGATAGATAGATAGACAGACAGACATACACACAGATATACTTGTGTACATAGATGTATTTATACATAAACGTACAAATTTTTATATGTATATTTATAAACATATTTGTATGTATGTATGTGTATAGCATGTATGTATATATRCATATATAAAAATATATAAGTATACATATGTCCATATAGACACACATATGTTTATATACACATATACATCTATTTTCTTTTTTTAATAGAACAACATCAGTAGAAATGTTAAGAGATTTTGCATTCCAAAATAGGGACTAGGAAGCAGGAGTTTGAACAGACTATGCAGATGGGAATAAACAGGCATCTTACTTCTTGTGTGTAAGCTTTCGTATATAGATTGTTGACCTGTGGGAAAATAACAACTACCAGAACCCATCTACCACAAGAAAGTGATGCTAAATTTTATATACTACTAAACTTTACTAGTGTATATTAAGACCTTGACAGGATACTTTAGGAGAGATAGCCAGGTGTTGATTTAAATTTGGTAAAAGACATGTACTGTGCTACCTTGATCCTTGAAAACTGTGGGATGTGTATAGGAACTCCTTAAATAAGTGTGAAATGATAGGTGTGTGTTTTTACATATAAATATATGTATAATAATGTAATATACGTCTATATTTATATATGTATATCAGTCCAGCTGAATATAATCTTTCTGATTCAAAATTCTGCTTAACTCAATTTTAGACATGTCCTTTTTTTACTTAATTTTTTTCATGTTTTGAATCACTACTAGAACAGAAGTCATAGTTACCTTCCTCTTGTTTGGTGTTTTCAATATGTGTGGTAAAAACACACAACAAGAAATAATTAAAGCTCCATTGAGGTCTGCACCATTTTTTTCTGAAGAAAATATTCATTTCAGGATTTCATTATTACTAATTATTAATAAGTACTAAGACTAACTAAAGGGTATTTTTTTTTGTAAATTTATTTGTCTTCTCTTTTTTAGACTTGAGATTGGCAATGGCATAATTCTCAACCCCTACTCTATGCTTTCTCAGGTCGGTCATAAGCTGCATTTATGAAGCTCTGAATATACTTCGTATTTTATCTGTCTTTTCATATTGCTTGCATTTAATAAGAAATGAACTAGTTCTATGCAGAAACTTATTTGCTATAGTAATCAGTTTTTGATTCAGTCTGTTTTACAGTGTCATCACCGACAATAAGCATATCTGTTATTTACTGGAACGTATAAATACAAATGCAGAATGACGCAAACTATTATTCTAACAGTGTTTCAAGGATGAAGAAAGTTGGTTAATCTTCCTATGATTTGACGGTGTGACCACAGGAAAATAATCTTAAATTTTATTTTTTTACTCACAGATGGTATTACTGAGAATGGCAGGCTTGCTAAGTTTTGAGGAGTGCCAAGACAAGAAAAGATGCTTGAAGGAAATTTTCCCAGAGAAAAAAAGCTATAAATGTGGCTATCAGTTTAGAAACTTCATATTAAAACAAGTCATCTTAGGAAACAGGTGATCATATAACATCTTTTTGAATTATTGCTTTTAGGAAGAGGTAGAAATTATTTGATTTAAACAAGTCAATGTGATCAACTACCTCAAATTGCTATCTCTGAAAACTATAGTAACTCAGATGTGACACAAATGATTCAGTGTTATAGCAGTCTGCAAAGCACAAGACATCACTGTGCCAACTCTTACAGTAGCTACCATTTATGGTCAGATAGTCAGAAACATGGCGATCCCATGCCCAAAGAATCTGCATACGCTAAGACTTCATAAGCTTACACAAACTTCAAGGTGAGCAGTTATTTATCCTCAAGGTTACCTGATTGGTATTTCAAAAGAAACTCTTATGAAAGAATGCAAGAGCACCTTAGGACTGCAGCAGAGGGAAAACCAGCTTTGCTAGCATGAAGACAAAAAATTAAAACAAAACAGCTAGTATACAGAGTTCAGGATATCAGAAACTCCAGCTTTGAAAGAATGTTTTGTAAAAAAAACATAGCATGCCGATGTCGGGGGTGAGGTCGATAGCCCAGCTCAAGTGCATCTACACCAATGCACGCAGCATGGGYGGCAAGCAGGAGGAGCTGGAAGCCATTGTGCGGCAGGACAGCTATGACTTGGTCGCCATCACGGAGACGTGGTGGGACGAGTCTCATGACTGGAGTGCTGCGACGGATGGCTACAAGCTCTTCAGAAGGGACAGGCGAGGAAGGAGAGGCGGTGGG
>JASVER010000103.1:2501293-2571134 GCA_030449065.1 Oceanodroma leucorhoa | reverse complement strand
CAAAAAACGTGTGGATGAGGTGCTTCAGGACATGGTTTAGTGGGCATTTGTACTGGGTTGATGGTTGGACTCGATGATCTTAGAGGTCTTTTCCAACCTTAATGATTCTATGATTCTATGATTCTATGACATATTGTCAAAGAAGGCACAGAATGAAAAGCAGAAACCCTTTGGGAGAATATTGTTAATAAAAAACCCTCATGGTTCTCATCCAGTTCTATCAAACTTCTCATAAGAGAGATTTCATTCTATGATGCTTTCTACACATTTTACACCAACTTTTTCACATATGACATTATTTTATCTAAAACATGTAATAGTCCACATTTTATATCCAATATTTATACATACTGTCCTCAAGAGTTAGAAGTTAATTACATACCAAAAAAAGTTTCACATTAATAAAGCCCAGATCTTCTACTGGTTAACAGATAACAATTTACTTCAGCTGATACTCTTATCTAGGTCTATTTACATTATTCAGTACTTAAAACTGTCTACAAATATTTAAAGCAGGATGCATCCATTGAAAAGCTAACGCTTTATAGCTGTGTGATTGTAATAATTTAAAATGTATTGAAATCTTGTAGCATGAAATCTCAATGGTCTGGTAGACCTGACTCATTGGTATGTGTATATTACCAAGTAGGTATGAAATATAAAAAGGCATACATTTAACGTGTACATCCTGAAAATGCCAGGAGGTTTTCTAACTTTTGAACAATTCTTTTTTTCCCTGATTATGTCAGAAGAGGCATTACCACTTGGTCACCAATACAATATCAGTTTTAGATGTCTTCACTAATTAAATTAATTAGACTAGTTTGTTCTCTTTTCTTTGGGGTTCTTTATTTGTTTCTTTCTTTTAAAGCTAAAATATTATTAACTTGATATTTTTTGTATTAAATCCTGAATAGAATGTGTTAATTCAGCTTTTAAAACAACAAAATTTCATTCAAACAAATTGTAAGCTGCACCCATGACATAATGATTGCCCTAGGTCTTTCCTAGTTAACTTTTTGTATTTTTCTTTAACTTTTTGTATATTTCTATATCCATCTACCAGAAGCTACTTTTGAGAATCTTTGTGTCACAATTTACTGTTGTTAGCACACTAAGTCTTGCCCTTGGCTAGAAATAAGTTTGTGATTTGGCATGGTATGTACTTAGTGACACATTCAGAAAAAAATTTTTTGTTATTAACTTATTAAATAGGAAAAGACATACACTGGTTTGTTAATCACATCTGTTTATAAAATACAAATTACATGAAAAAAGGTACAATCTATTAACTATAAATTACTAATTTGAAGATCTACGTATTCAATGCTGTTCCACGATCACAGGATTTACTCCACATTATTGCACAATTGCCATGACATGAGGCCTGTCACAGAAGTCCCTTCTAAAAGAGAGTTCAACTGATAACATACAAGATTCATAAACAGCTATTCTGTCTCCTAAGATATCAACACCAAAAGAATTAGCTGTTGTCCTGTAGGTATATGAAGGAAGTGAGATAGCATAATACCAATACTATAGGAAATCTACAGGAATCACCACACCACAGAGAGATTCAATGAAGGAAACAATATTGTGAAAGGCTGATCTTGGGTAAAACCATTTTTTTCTTTGAACCATGATAATGAACTTATGTAAAAACTATACAAATAACTGTGTAAAGAGCTTGCACCTTATTGTGACTTGAAAGCAAAACCCAATTATATGAGTCAAGGAAGTTTTACAAGATGTCTTTGGACCCACAGAGTGTAACAAACAAAAGAAGATATATGTCAAGCACAGAGTGTACTTCTTTAACTTTGTTATCTAAATTTATATCTTTAGAAACACAAGGTTTATTGTTATTCTGCTTAATTCTCATATATTCCAACAATTCAACTTGTTTGGCACCAACATGTTGGTATTCAGCATTTCAGCTATTAATATAAAAATATGAGACAACACAGGCTACACGGAAATTGCTAATAGAAAGCTTATCTCTGTCTTTACAGGTAAAATGTTTAATGTTAAGACGTTGATAAACTGAGTTCATTCAGGTTCAAAACTGAGTATATCTGTTGAAAGGAATAATTTAAGGAGCAGCTAAAAACCAGATGTAAAACAATGAGGGCAAACAAATCCCTCCTTTTTAATATTACTGATTTGTTGGTCTATTATACTAACACATTTTCATTAGGAAGCTCCAGTTGAATAATAATCTACATACAGTTCAATCAAAAATTTCCACTGCCGAAGGAAAGTACAGACAAAGCTCTGGGACTGGTATTATAATGGATGAGAAAGGGGAAAAAATATCCAGAAGACACAGTATCAGCCCAAAATATCTCAGAATAGCTTAAGAGAGATTTTCAAATATGTTCTTACTCTTTTAGCTTCCAAGATACAATTATTATTGCCTTCCTGTGTATATATTTCTATGAGATAACATATATATCCCCATAATAAAACTATGATCAAAATCAAGTAGTCAAATTCATATTTCTCAATTTCATTTTTAATAACTGCATAAAATTAATTTTGTTTTCTAATACATGATGTTCTAGTAAGGCTGCATCAGATTTTAATACCAGTAACCCATTTCATTCAGGAAATGTTTTAAACTAAATTTTAACAATGTGGGATTAAGCTAGAGTATCTACAGCTATATCTGAATAAAGGTGTTTTATCACAAATTTCTCCTTTAACAAATCAGTTACCTCTTTGCATCAGAAACCTTCCACCTGCATGGCCTTTCTGACAGCATTGTTTCTGATAAAGTGCCACATTTCATCTCATGCTTCAGGCAGGTTCTCTTTAAACCTATTACGTTAAGCTGATTAGCCCGTCTGCTTACTCCACTGAGACAGATAAGCACACCTAGATAATTCAAAAAAAACCCCAAAAACCAGAGAAGTACCTTCTGTGCTTTCAGAATGCTACCAGGATAACCTGGGCCAGTCTCTGTGCATGCCCAGAATGTGCACATGAACCTCAGCCCACCTCTACTTACAGGACTCCCTTGTTTTCCAGCTATGATTTCCATCTACAGCTCTACTCTTTTCTGAGGCCTCCCAGGTACAAGTACCTATCAAATTAGTTTAAACCTTCACAAAGTCTAGAACATCTCACTGTTGAAGGAACATATCTACCAAGGGCCTTGGGAAACACCTGTTTTTGATTAATTGTACAGCTTTACATGGGGTCTAACAATTAATACAGCCATCCAACACAGTGACACATCAATACATAGTCAATTTCAGATCCTTAAAAAGAATATAGCTGCTGACAACCATTCAGAAGACCCAGTGTTTCATTTATCTCAACTGGAATCGAGTGCCAATGATCCACTTACAGGATTACTGCCACCATGGGTAACCACCCAAGAAGAGGGTAAATATGTTGTTGTCTTACCTGGCAATTTGGGGTACCCTGGTTTGTTTGTTTGTTTGTTTTCTATTTTTCTGACCACTGGCCCAAAGCAGTATTGGCTTTCCTAACTTCTGACTTTGACACTTATTTCCAGCCCCTGCTTCAAGGCTAGGCTGAATTGGTCATGTCCTTGATAAGAAACTCTGATTTGAGATAGCTACGAAGCTTTGAAAATCTCACCTTAAGTACCTATAAAATGAAAATACTTACTAGCCAAACAAACAGTGGTATCTTGCTTCTGTGGCAGTAGGTGTCTTCTCACTCCTGAATGTCTCCTGCTGACACCTTTGACATGTCAAAAAGAAAATTACAGACTAACATATTGCTCTAGAAAAGCTTAAAGCTGTTGTAGCCAATTGTCTACAGAGGTCTTATCCAATTACCCTTAAGTTGAAATAACTGGATAAATATTGTAATTTACTATATTAGCTAACAGTGTTAAAGCCTGTTAAAGGCTGTTAACATCCTCAAGGCTGCATCATCCTCAAAAGCAGAGATAATTTTGGCCCTAAATTTGTATTCGTTAAATCAATGCAAAGGCTGTGGAAGGAAAGCTTGTTAGACATTCTTACCAGATGTTGTATTACCCACAGAACTCCAGATGCTGAAAAGCTGATGGGAATAGGAAAGGGAAAGGGAAAGGGAAAGGGAAAGGGAAAGGGAAAAGGGAAAGGGAAAGGGAAAGGGAAAGAAGGGGAAGGGGAAGGGGAAGGGAAAAGGAAAAGGAAAAGGAAAAGGAAAAGGAAAAGGAAAAGGAAAAGGAAAAGGAAAAGGAAAAGGAAAAGGAAAAGGAAAAGGAAAAGGAAANGGAAAAGGAAAAGGAAAAGGAAAAGGAAAAGGAAAAGGAAAAGGAAAAGGAAAAGGAAAAGGAAAAGGAAAAGGAAAAGGAAAAGGAAAAGGAAAGAAGAAACACCCCATGAAAACAATAAGGAGTGAAAAAGAAAATGAAATGAAAAGG
Source organism: Oceanodroma leucorhoa (assembly GCA_030449065.1). Taxonomy (NCBI): domain Eukaryota; kingdom Metazoa; phylum Chordata; class Aves; order Procellariiformes; genus Oceanodroma; species Oceanodroma leucorhoa. Next base: position 2,566,747 of record JASVER010000103.1, on the reverse strand, counting down.
ATTGACTTGCATTAGTGAGATTTTGAAATTACTTCTTGATATGAGAGTTTTGCACTCATTCCCCACTAATTTGTAGATCTGAGCTGTTAGGTATTAATTAGGCTCCAGAAATTAATGTGGTCAACTTTTCTATAAACAGAGTTTAATTCTTCAGTCCTTTTGAAGGAAAATGCACCAGCAACAGTAGATAACCCTAAGTGAAATACACAGGCATTTGATAGACACCCCCACGTTTTCGTTTGCATTGTAAAAAAAAGGTAGCAGTTTGGTGGCTGATTAGAAAATACCATTATATCTTGAAGCCTCTGATCATAACAAACAATTAACATTAAAGTAATATTTGATTTTCATAATTTATGTTGAAAACCTAACTTTCTCATGTAGTGATGAACTACACTGTTTATATTTTGTGATCTTTAGAAATCTTCACTGTCAGAACGTTGAGAAAATTTAATATCCAAAATGAAATTTTCATTTATCAATGTTGTTTAGTCCCCATTATTCAGGGAAAAAACATGTTTGTTTATTATGTACAAGTGAAAGGTTTTCAAAGTCTGAAAAATTATTTTTCACTTGTGAAAGTAAAATAAAGGAATACAATGATGGAAATGCATAAAGCAGCAAGGTTTTACCTCAAATTTGATAGGGATTGGTAAAAAAGACCTCGGAAGATTTTTCAAACAAACAGCTTAATTCTATAACATGTGAATGCACCTACTATGAAAGTAAAATCTTATACTAAAAGAAGTACACTAAAGAAGTGGTTTAGTACTTTCTATACTTATACATCACTATTATCTTAGATCAGTATGCAATACGGGTAATATCATGGGATAACTGTTACCTATTTAGCAGTGCAATAGTAGATGACCTTTCATAACTCAAGATCTGGTCATAAACTAACCAATCATGAATGCACTAGTAAATAGAGAGGAACAACTTGATTAACCTCAGCCATCTGGAACTTTTATTGGCATTAACCTGTCCCCCATATTTCTCTAAAGAAAAAAGACAAAAAAAGGCAAAAGTGATATCTCCAGCCACATAATTAATGGAGCGTTTGTAAGATTTTTCAACAGACCACAAAAAATGTTGAAATGTAAAGTTCAATGTAAAGAAATGTTGAAATGTAAAGTTCAAAAAATCAATACTATTGCTGGGTTTATTTTTGTTCCTAAGATACTTTGAATTTCTTTTTCTTGCACTTCTTTTTTCTAACCACAGATTCACCTTTTTCTCTTTTGCTTACGTTACTAATTTTCTGGTCAAAATATTTTTATAATTCATATTTCCATACATTTCTGTGTGTATATAACCATAAATATATACATACAACTCAGTGTGTGTAAATGACACATTACAAATGCAATGGTGAAAGCAGCTTTACTCTTGATTCTCCTCACAGGCTAATTTATTCTTTGGCTTTTTTTTTCTGTGGGCTAAGAGCTTTTAGGGTCTTGTATATCAGCAGGACCATTTCAGGACATGCACTAATGTATATTTTCATTCAAAAAAAATCAAATACATGGAATATAGTTGTGTGTCTCTGATTTTAAATAAACTTTATTATGGACTGTACTGATGACGCTATGAACATAAATATGTTCATTCAAATTATTCTCTAAAACCAAACCAGAATGTCTAAGCCAAATTAGCCATCTTTCCTCAAGAAACACCTAATTTTTTCTGTTTTCTGGAGCATTTTTCTCAGCACAGAGACAAAATTCTACAGGGCAGTGTAGGAGAAAATGTGTTACATGGAAGATACAGGAGACCATTGCAGTTCAGGGAGCTAGTTTTTACAATATTAACTTGCATTGTTGTTCATTCCTTTACATTTAATCAGCCTTTTGTGCAGATAAATATTGAACTTTCACAATAAGACATGTTCCTTCAACACACATAAGACATTAAAGACATAGTGGCTCTGTCAGTTGATACACTAATACCAAACTGAGAGACTAACAAGACCAAAGTAATGAAGGAGACTCAAGTGATAAAGTCCTATGTTCTGCATCATAGTTTCTTTTACCGGAAAATRTAATTAGTGGCAGGATTTCAGTGCTACAGAAGTGAAACACTGGAGTGCTGTATGTTGTCCTGGGCTTAAGGGGGTAAACAACAGGCTTTTGGTTTCAGCACATGCTAATGTCATAACAGAGATTTGGCTCATGCAGTTAGTCTTGGGGCAGGGGGCAGAATCTTGCATATATAAAGAGAAGATGAGCCAGTTTCTGTAATTTGTAGCTGAGGAAGCTTGTGCATAGAGTTACCTAAGTATCAAAAGCATTGCCAGCATAGACTGTACTAAATAAAATCATGCTTCAATGCTAGGGTTTCTTGTGCCTGTAAAAACTCATGACATGTTTTCATAAACATGCACAGTACTATTTTGTCCCAGTACATTACAAGCTGTTATCTGGAAAAGAAAAAAAAGAAAAAAAAATTTTGTGGAGGAAAAAAAAAAAAAGAATTTGGGTGGAAAGCAAGTATTTTGAATGGATGCAAACATGAAATTAAATTAACCTTTGAAATAACATGAACTAAATATAAGGAATGCTGAAGAAATCAGCATGAATTTCCATGTATTCCTCTTCAAGAATTCACCACTGAATACACTTGTGTATGCAGTAAGTTCATGCACAGAAGATAAGTAATATTTATGCTTAAGCAAATTCATTTTGTGATTGGGTGATTGTGTTGAAGCTGTCAATTAACTTTGTGAATAGCATTTAGGTGCAGGCAGGGACACATCAGCAGCATGATTTGGTCCTTAACTATAGCTGAGGGTACTGTGGTTTTAAGGATCATTGGTTTTACTGCATCTAAAGTTACTGGCATTTATAGTTCCCTGTAATGCCCACCAGCTTGATGGAACATTAATAATGTCACAGAGATAGCCCACAGCCAAAATCTCAGATCCAAATGAATGGGAGTTTTGGTTTTGTTATTTTACATTGATTTAAATGTTCAGACTCACAGTTTTAACTTTATGTCTAGATATTTCTTGATATCATTTAGTAGGCTGTCATTCTGACAAATATTCATCTCTGGAGGAAAACACTCATTGAGGAAATCCTTCAAGATCATGTATTTAAAAAGATTAAAAGTGCCAGCTGATGAAATACATGACAGCACACTAGCAGTATGACTCCTTTTGCCATAACCAGTTATAATTTCCACAGCCAGCTACATCTTAACTAAGAAGATACTTTATAGAAAACAGCATCTGATTACAGTATGTTTATATTATCATATTTTGATACATCATCATTTCACTTTGTCTCTTTTCCAGCTTTATACTCTGGGCATAAGAGCTTTTAATGCCATAGCTCATAAAGCTTGGTTCAAAATGCTCAGCAGGTATTGGAAAGTACATACCATAAATGTCCTGAGCCACCAAGATGGAATGCCTGTGCACTGAGATAAGAAACTTTAAAAAAAAATATGCTATTGTCATAAATGTAAAGAAATGCTGAGACTGGAGAAAAATCAGTTAATTTTCTTGAGGATTCTTTGCAGAATGACGGAGGAACATACACAGTATAGGGTAAGTACTTAAGCAATCTCTGGACAAGCACCAATTGCAGATGGCTAACCTACAAATATAATTATTTGCAAAAAATTAGAAGTATTATGATTCTTTGTATTTTTAAATTCCTCAATCTTTCTGTGAGCATCTGTTTAATATCACCTGTGCTAGGAACACAGAAAGCTGTCTGCCAATGACATGACCTAATCTCCTCTGCAAGGTACTTCTGTTTGTTTCTTTTTCCTTTGATGGTCAGAAGTAAAAATTTCATTTGATTCAATCTTAATCATTTCAAGAGTGCACCAGCAGCTGAGATGTATTATAAAGCCATTTCAGAGAGTCTTGTTAGATAAATGACTTCCAGCAACCCATAGACTATTTAATTGATATATGATAAAGGTGATAAAGAAAGAAAGGAAAAAAAAGGGCCAGAGAGGAAATAGGACAGGAAAAATAATATTAGGAGAAAACTATTTAATTCTTTCAGGGCATGATTTTGTTTGTATCAACTATATAAGTAAGAAAACAAGTCTTCTAACTCTATGCAGGAATACGTAGAAAAGCAGATGGATGAGGGATACTCATCCAACTTCAAATTCAAAAAGTTTAATTTTTTTGAAAGAGTTTTTTTCATACTTATGTGTGAAATTAATTACCTGTAACCACCTATCTCCACAAGACCCCAAACAGTAAAACCATAAATATACATATTTGTTTTATGTATAGATAGATATGCATACTTATTCCCATTTCAAATGTAGCAGGGAGATAAACTGAGGAGTCAGAACTGTGCCTCTCTGCATATACTTACTCGGCAGCCAGATTTTAGTCTATAGCTTAGAAAATGCATTGAACAGCACCAAATGGAACACCAACCCTTGTGCTGCATCTTTGTTTTCAAAACCACACAGTACATTGAGCCTCAGCATTCAAGATGGCCAAAACTTTTCATCAAAGAGGTGCTGGATTCAGTGGAAAATACTGATTAATTAGTGGAAACTTTTCAGAAGCACATGTTGGTTTTATAACTAGCCTGTAGTAAAGACGTCTTAGCTCCCAGTATGTAAGGTCATGTCAGTGAATAAAAGCGTGGAACATCCAATAGCTTGTGGATTAGGACACTACTCTGGAATACTTAGTATTTCAGTGGTATATTAGTACTGAAAGATTCCTCATTTTTGAAATTTGCATTCCCTAATTCATAGTGGAAACTTTCCCAAAGTTTTCAATAGCTTTCTAGTCCTGGAACATAACTTCATTATTAAAAATATTTGGAATAACATATGCTTGGAGATATGCTTCCCTCTGGACAGTGTTACTAATACATGGCCATCCCTTGGTCCCTGTCCAGGTCTACATCCAGGATAGAATGATATCTCCACTGAGATAAGATTAAGTGGATAAAGTTAAAACTTACTACTTTTTAAAAAGTGTATATTTTTAAAATTCAGCGTAAAAAGTTCTATATTTGGCCTTGGGGGAAAAAAGATATAAACCAGAAAGCCTTCTATCTGCTTCCTTTTTTTTCTTTCTCCCATGTAATAATTTTAATTGTTTTAATCTTGGGCATATAAACATAGCTTTACTTCACTGGAGGATAGTTTGCAATAAGGAAACTCACTGTGGGAAATGCTGTAATGAAAAACATTACCTTCCACTTGTGATTCATGTTGGCTTGTCCAGTCTTTGTAGTCAAAAGTTGTCTTCTCCTCAGCCTGGCCTCAGTAAGGACAGTAACATTGCATTGACTTCAGTCTACATCAGTGAAACAAAGATCTGAAATAAAAAAGAGAAAACAAGTCAATGAAGAAAAACAAGCCAAAACAAAGCGCATGTTCTATCCAGGATTATGCTTGGACATCTCTCACATAAAAAAAACCACTGCTTCTAAAAGGTAATATATAAACATACATGACACATCCATTGGTTTTATTCAAATAATATGGTTTAGGATTTATGGAGATGACATTGGGTATAACAGCTGATTCAATTTGTTTAGAAATGCAGGGACCATGAAAAGCCTGTGAGATTTCAGCATTTTTCATCTGCAAATGGATTTGCCATTGAAAGCTAGCATTATTCGACATTATAAATGTTATAGAATCAAATTACAGTACCTCATTGTTTTATTTAAGTAGTTAGGCTAACATGGTTTCAGTAAAATCATTCAGAAATATTTTTCTATTAACTATTTCAAAGGTATGGATTTGTCCCAGTCCCAAAACTGAAAATGGGACTGGGACAAATTCATGTCTTTAAAATAACTAATAGAAAAAAATATTTGTGAAAGATTTTACTGAAACTCTAGTCTGATATTTATAACCCAAAATATCTGTTATAGTTGCTGAGTAAGGAATGGCTCTTACTTTTATTAAGGGGCCTAATAAAGGCAGCCTAAGAAAAAATCAGTCAGATCCTATAATGAAATTTACATTTTAATGAAACTATGAACACATTATTTTTTCTAGCGTTAATAAACTTCCTTTTAATGAATTACAAAACAAGTTCATGCAACAAAAAACCTCTTCTCCACGAATCATTTCCTTCTGCTTGCTTTGCAGAAACAGAGTTAAAGTAAACACACAACTTTTGTCTTCATATGCATTTTTCTTTATCTGACTTAAGTTTTTAATTACAGACTAAGTATTCTGATCTTAATCCTTACAAAACTATAGATGCTTTCATTGTCTGTATAGCAGAAACCTGCTATAAAAAAACATCATAAATATCCACTTTAAGATTGTCTTTTACTCCTACCCAAATGTCACCTTGGCCTTCTGTTCAGACCAGTCTCAAGTCAAACGCGAAAGAATCCCTAGCATCTGGTGTGGTCCTCTAAGGTCCTGCCCAGTATGGGTGTTTTTAAAGCAAATCTGACTTGTGCAGATGACTTTACTGATGAAGAAGGCATCATTTTTGAGAGCTTATTACCCTCACTCAGCACTTCCATACTGGCTTTTCTGGTTCTTAAGAAAAATTTATTTTTTATTTACCTTTTCTTCAAAGACAATAATATCAAGTCCCTTAGGAAAGATAGATTTAGGCAGTTGCTTACAATTGCAAAGATGGAGCAAGCAGAGTTTGAAGAGGTATTGCAAAAACTAAATTGGTAGGAAAAAATCTACAAACCAAATTTAGAAAAGTAAGCATGTTTCAGGCTTCAGATATATAGTTTCGTGATCGTTTGTATACATACAAATATATGTAGTTAACACAGCCACTCCTTTGGGAAGTGTAATTTTTTTTCCTTAGGATTCACTGGTTCTAAGAGAAAGATCTGTAATTCTGCAGTGGTTTAACCCCAGCCAGCAATTGAGCACCACACAGCTGCTCATTCGCTCTCCTCTGGTGGGATGGGGGAGAGAATCTGAAGAGTAAAAGTGAGAAAACTCGTGGGTTGAGATAAAAACAGTTTAATAGGGAAAGCAWAAGCCGCGCACGCAAGCAAAGCAAAACAAGGAATTCATTCACTCCTTCCCATCGGCAGGCAGGTGTTCAGCCATCTCCAGGAAAGCAGGGCTCCATCACGCCTAACGGTTACTTGGGAAGACACACGCCATCACCCCGAACGTCCCCCACTTCCTTCTTCTTCCCCCAGCTTTATATGTTGAGCATGACATCATATGGTATGGAATATCCCTTTGGTCCGTTGGGGTCAGCTGTCCTGGCTGTGTCCCCTCCCAGCTTCTTGTGCACCCCCAGTCTACTTGCTGGTGGGGGGGGGTGAGAAGCAGAAAAGGCCTTGACTCTGTGTAAGCACTGCTCAGCAATAATGAAAACATCCCTGTATTATCAACACTGTTTTCAGCACAAATCCAAAACATAGCCCCATACTAGCTACTATGAAGAAAATTAACTCTATCCCAGCCAAAACCAGCACAAATTCCCAGCAACATCACATACTGATATCAAAGTACAGCTTGAATTAATGAGCCACAGCAGAACCTGAACAAAATGTTTCCTAATAAACAATACATAGAAATCTCTGCAATTGTTTGGTTAAGCTTTTAATCCATTTATAAATTTTTGTCACTAACTGGTTACAGATGAGGTGATTCTGGGGAGTGTCTTTATATCACTGTTACCCTGTCAACATAAGCTCTCCCTATTACTAAAATCAAAGGCAGTTCTGCAAAGAAACTTGGTCTTTCATACCCACAATCCTGACATGGCAGAATCAAAAAAACCTCAGGCATTGCAATATCATCTTCCAGGAAGTCCCCCAGTGAAGCAGTGATTAACATTCCTTTTACTTTTAAACCAGCTAATTTGTGTGTACTGTTGATGTGTCTCTGCCTGGTTGTACTTGTTTTGACTGGGTTAGAGTTAATTTTTTCATAGCAGCTCGTATGGTGCCATGTTTCGGACTTTATTGGTAACACAGGGATCTTTTAGTTATTGCTGAGCAGTGCACACAGTGTCAAGGCCTTTTCTGCTTCTCATGTTGGCCTGCCAGCAACTAGCCTCAGGGTGGGCAGGAAGTTTGGAGGGGACACAGCTGGGCCAGCTGATGACCAAAGGGATATCCCTCACCATACGGTGTCATGCTCAGCAATATAAGCTGAAGGGAAGAAGGAGGAAGGAGGGATGTCCGGGATCATGGTGTTTGTCTTCCCAAGTAACTGTTACATGTGATGAAGCCCTACTTTCATGGAAATGGCTAGCCATATCCCTGCCAATAAGTAGTGGGTGAATTCCTTATTTCGCCTTACTTGCACGTGCAGCTTTTGTTTTGCAAGGCAAAGCTTTTGCTTTGCAGACTTGTCTTTACCTCAACCCATGAGTTTTCTCATGTTTACCCTCCCGATTCTCTCCTCCATTCCACTGGGGAGGAGTGAACAAACAGCTGTGTGGGGCTCAGCTGCCTATCAGATTTAAACCACAACACTGATGTAACAGTGTGTCAAATGTCAGTACTGTATTGATATAAAACCATTTTATTTACTCTTTTTTTAATACACCCAAAAAAATATTTCAGTCCTGAAAGCTTAATACATCATGAGGTGTATCATTATAGAGCTAGTTAAAAACAACAAAAACTTGATATATGTCAATTCAGTGATTTCCATCTCTTCTTTTATATTTAACAACAAAGTTGCTAATTGTTGAGGCCTTTATATTTTCAAACTCAGTATATTTTCCTTTACTATTTGCAACACAAATACCAAACCAGAATCTCATTCCATGCAAGAAACATGAGAAATATTTTGAGAAGTATATTTTGCAATACTTAAGGGCAATAGTTTAAAATCAGAGATCTTTGATGAGTAATGAGTAGTGTAGATTTTACTGCAGTCATAAACTCAAAAAATATTCCAATGTTAGAAAAAATACATCTATGACTGATTATTTTTTCTCAGCACCTTTCAGGTAGCTGACAGCTGGTAACCCAGATATCAATAGAAAGGGAAGTATCTGCCCTGTTCTCTCATTAAACTTAGCAGAACTGGTAAAGCTTTCAAACGTGCATGCAAATTTAGATGAACTTGAGATTCAGGTTAAATATCAAAATAAGATGGCACGGAAAACAAGCATCTAACAACTCCGAAAGAAACTTTAGCAGAAGACATCTGAGAGTAAGAAAGTTGCCATCATATTTATTTAGACAGAACTTTATTTTACCGATTTAGTTTTTTATCAGTGCATGACAACCATTATGTTCTATGGTGTTCATTTAAGATGTTAGAAAAACTTTTGAATTTTACATTTTCTGTGGAAATCATAGTGAACACATTTCACTGGATTTCAAAAAGCCTTGAGGTCAGCCATTGTCCTTCAGATGATTTCTGCATCTCTCAAAACTATTAGTCATCTAATTAATGGATTCAAGTAACATGGATTAGAGCTTTCTACTTTTAGCCTATAGTGCTGAAATTTCTGCTAAACCTGCTTATCTTTCCTTCTTGTATGAGAGAGTTTTATTAACCTTAAAACAGCAGCTGTCATTTCTTATCATAATTTTTAACTCTTCACTTCAAGAGTTCAAGTTCTTTTCAAATAAAGCTGATGTCATTAAGTGATTTTAGTACAGAGAATTTATTGCATTTTAGAAAACAATAAAAGTAAATTTTAGAGTAGTTTTATAGAAATGAATAACCTACAGTTTTCTTCTGGTCATGATAGCCCTCTACAGTTCTAGGTCATCTGCCATACTGTAATCAGTGGTCAATATGAAATTTATTCTGTGTGAGTAAATTTGCAAAATTAGTGATACAAATCCATATGGCTTTGGTGTTTTATATATATCATAAAAATACACTACATAGATCCATCAAACTTAATAGATACTGACTTATTTTAGCTGAGAACCTGGACCTAGAAGGAAATTCTTTTTGTGTTGTTTGCTTGTTTATTGTTTAATTGTTGTTGTTTAATAATTTCTCCCTTTAAATTAATGTAGGCATAAGCTCTTCTGCAGGCCCACATATGTTACCAGCGTTTGGTTGGAATATGGATATTTAACCATCAGCTCACACTACCCTATATGAGTAATTTTGTTCCTCTCAGTGTTTACTATTGTACTATAACCATTATCATCAATGATTTTATATCAAGTTTACTTAGAAAACTTTTAACCCTTGGGGGTGCAATGAAACAGTCACACAGAAATAATATTAATGATATATATTCATCCATAAATCAGTTGGCAGCCTATCACATGTACAGCTGTTTAAATACTTTTAATATAGGCTTTTCAGCAAAGATAATATTTGGAACCAAAAAAAACCCCAACCTTGAGAAATCCAGCCATATCCATGACTGTCCCTTAGAAAGCAGTTCTGTAATCAAATAAAACAAATCAAACAAGCTTCTGTAAAATCATGTTGACTATTTCATGTAAAATCAGGCAAAACTTGGTTACAATTTTTGTTAGTGAATTTCTTAATTAAAGACTTATTGGTAGATATACATTCTGCCTGTAGTTCCTGATGTTGTCTTTCACCAGCATCATTCCAGGATTTATAAAAATTGCCTCTTCCATTTCTTTTAATTTCCTCAGTTAAATAAGTACTGATAATAAGCATTGATAAGTTTCCTCAACTGCTACTTCTAAAAAATCTGAGTATGAAGAATCTCAGCCAGTTCTTGTCAAGTATTTGACTTTACTACCCTACATGACTACAGACATTGACCTTTCGGACACAGAGACTTCATGGATGATAAATTTGAAAGATTTAAGAATGGACCAAACAAGTTAATCAAGGAAAATCTAGTGAGAGTTATGGGTGACATAGCAGTCACATCCTTTTCAGTAGACTCTGAGCTGCAGTTGCTTGTAGGATGCGCAACTACTATGGGAAAGTATCACATACACATTCCTTGTTCTCACTCTTCGCTCTTACACTTTTGGTCACCATATGAGACAAGAAATCTCACTAGAAGAGATCTCTTTTAGACATAGCATAGACAATATAATTTAACTGTGATGATACATTCCAAATAAAGAGCAGAAACCTCTGCCGAGTTTTCTTCCTTTCCTATATTACTTTTATGGTTTTATCATTTACAGCTAGCATCAGATACAGGCTGGACTATGTTCTTTTCTTGCTTCTAATACTGTTCATGAAAGAACTACTTATTTTTCATGCCATTGACCTTTTCGTTAAGTCTCTCTTCAGCTGTTAATGTGCATATACATATACACACATTCACACACCTATACATCTTCATTGTCCTCACTTCTCTACCGTCTTATAGCAATATTTTCACAACTTCCTTCTCATCTTCTTTTCTCCTGTTTTACTATTTATCTGTGGAATTATGACTTTTCAGGTGTCCAGTAGATATCCTGAGAGATTTCCCAATAATCTATTTTTCTTCCCAGTAGTCAATTTTTATCAGACCAAGTTACTATGTTTCATTGCTGGAATCTTAAAAGAAGGATTGGCAAACCTGATTAAGTAAAAGAAAGAAAAAGCATGCAGTGCATATGCTATTTCATGTATATTTTTCATTACAATTACTGGACTTCTTATATAATTATATATGTTGTTTTATTTTGAATTGTTCCATACCTGTTATGTAATGATTAAACTTAAAAATTCAATGTGTACAATGCATATATTTCTGGGCAGTATTTCTGGTAGAATTTGTAGGTTAATTGAGATGAATAATAACTTGAACAGTGATATTCCTGGAAGTCCATTATTTTCAGTTCAAACCTAAACATTTTCTTAACATGTATCTTTTATCCTCAATACCCAACAAATTCTTTATGCAATCAAGCTGTGAAATAATACATGTTATATTTAACAACCTTGACTAATCATTAAAAAGCCTTTTTCAAGTCTAGGCACCTATCCCATATTCTGTGAATTTTATGTTGCATTTTTGATTCCCTGTGCAAGGACTTTGCTTTGATTTCTCAGTATAGATCTCAGCAAGGGTACAAGATACATAACATGACACATCTGCAAAAGTTGCAAGGTCTCACTTTGCAGAACAAACTTTTCCAGTGAATCAGGGACAGAACCACCAGACTGGTTCAAGCTTCTAGTGGATGCATTAGAAGGAATAATTCTCTTCATGCTGTAGCTAATGATACCAGCACTGAGAATGTTTTGTTTATTTCCAAACAATTAATAATCGAAGGGGAAGTGAGCAGCATAAGTTGTTAACCTTCAATTTCTGTCCTGAAAAAAAGTACATTCCCTCAAGTTATATTCATTTGTTTCAACTGCAGTCAGAAGTAACATTCTCCGTATGTATATGTATTTACACTTCAAAATCTGCATTTCACTTATCTCTGCACAGTTTCTGAACTACACCGTGTATACACCATTTGTGTTTGTGTGGAACACTGGTATTTCAGTTATGTATAATCTATACAGACAGAGACAAAAAAATGCTATTGAAACTCATTGAAATGTATACATAGAGCTGTTATCCTTCCTTTTAGTGAACTATAGGATTTAAGCACATTATGTTCCCAACTCAAAAGAAAAACAAACTCAAGGCTGCATGCCTTCTCATTGCCAGGATAGAAGAGTTGAAAAGGTTTATTTTAGACAATATGTGTGGAAAGACATCCCAGGTGAAGAAGAAAGATATGAAGCAGGGAGGAGGGAGTAGAGCTTCAGCAATGCCTGAGCAAAACAGTTATATGTCCTTGGAAAAATCCACAAGAGTGAATTTTTGGGATAGTAGCACTGTCTGAAAAGCAGTGTCGCTGGGAATAGGCAAATAGTCTCCAGCTGTTTGATTCTTCTTCTGCTCATTAGTGTATGTCTCCTTCGCAAGACAAAAATTTTATCACTATACTCAGTCTGTCACCACTTTCCAATCCCAGGTAGAATAATTTACGGTCCCCTCATTTCAACTTGTGACTTGGATAAATCCATTCCAAAGTACTTTCTGGGGGAAAAAAAAATGTTATCTAGAGATACTCTTCTGTAATTGTTTTCAGATCACACAATATAAAATGAGACTGTCAAGCATTTTTGTTCCAGTTATCCTCTCAGCTTCCTGTGGCAACATAATTATGTATACATGAAAATGTTCTTTCTTTTTGCTCCATTTTAAACTCATGTCATGAGCATTAAATTGATAGTTACTTTCTAACTCTAATTTGCCCTGTCCCTTTCTTTTTGTTCTGCTTCAAATGGATACCTGAACATTTCACTAGGGGTGGCTTTTTTATTGCAATTCCCTATTCACTTTCTCTATACCATTCATTACTGTAGAAGTTTTATCAGGTAACAGTTGTGTTACCATTGTAAAGAACTCTGTTGTATTTAGCCCGCTTTGTATGGAAACTGTTCCACCTCTCTCATTATTACTGTCATCCTACTTCTAGCCTTTTCTAGTTCTATTAGATCCTTTTCAGCCAAAAGTTTGTGCAATAGTCAAGGTGTGGATACATCACGGTTATAAACAGTGTTGTAATGAAGTTAATCAACCGCAGTACAAAAAGGTGGCAGAGAAGTAGGCTTTTTCTACTTAAATATGTATGACATATTTGAAAAGAACAGGTGAGTGCAGTATGATGAGGTTGTAAATTATTTTTAACATTCAGAGAAGATGTGGCTCCAAGAGAAACAGACAAAAAAAAGTGAGCAGCAGTCATGTAGTCTTTGCTTGTTTATTTATGACTGCTGTCAGGCAAACTTCTTTTACAAAAACTTGAAATTATCCAGTTTCACCTAGAAATCAAGTGCATGTAGTTTAGTGCTCATTATTAGATCTTGTCACCATCTCCTGATTTTTATTTTTTATAATTTCTTTTTTATCATTTCTTTTTGTCAGAAAATACTGATTTCAAAACCAGGTCTTAAAGAAGAAATATATCATCCCTTGGATGGAATTTCTGAACAAGACTGCAAGGAGACACAGGAAAGAAGAAATGTTTTTAGCTCAGTTGCTAGGACTCTTAACAGAGATTCAGAGTCAGATCCAACTTCCTATCTAATTAAATTCATGATTTGTACAGGTGACCTTGGACAGACTATTTGCGGCAATATCCTTAAGCCTGGAGCTAGCACAAAAAGCTGGTTCTTCTGGCTATATTTTACAGCACACACCAAGAACATATTTACCTTTCAGGCTGATTGATAGGTATCAACAAATTTGGGGACTTTTTGCAGATTTTATCTATTCTAGCTGCCCTGGCATTCGTGCCATATGACTGACACTGGACAAGGAATCTGTAGTGCGCCAACGCCACCTACGATGAGCAAAGAGAGTGAGCTGAATTCAGGCTGTCAGTAAAAGAAATGTGCATGTTGGTGTCAAGCTTCACAATCACCTTGGTCTTCTCTCTAGTTAGATAAATATAGATGTAACAACTCAGGTCAGTGACAGCCATTTCCCACTCCAGAGGTTTGTACTCTAATGATAAGAAGCTATACTGAACTCTTGTTAATGTTTTGGCAACTCACATTTTCCTTTTGCTTGGCAAACTTCACATTCCACTGAGGACAGTGGAGTTCACTGGAATAGCTTCTAGACATACGGAGTTTAATTTCATATTTGTCTAAGTCTGATCCATCTATTGGTAAATTCCACAAATGACAAGAAACATATAATTAGGTAGATTTTCCTTTAAAAAACAAACAAGCAAAAAGCACACGTATAATCACATCCTCTTTTAAAAAAACAGACTGTTTTTTTGAATAGCTCTAGTCATTCCGTGATATGTATCATTTTCTTGTATGAAATGAAATGTCAATTTTCTGAAGATATGGCTGTCATGAATCCACCTGACTGACACTTTTTAACCCGATTTATGTCAGTTACAGTAGCAAGACTGAAAGCCTGTATTATTTGCAATCAAGCAGAATACTATTTGTTTTAGAAAGACATCTTGAGCTGCACACTAGTAATGAAGATAACAACGAACACAAGTCACTTGCTGACACACTGGCAGTGCTGTTATTCCTTTGCTTAGCTGCACATGTTTCCATCATTAAAAGGTTATGTCCCAATGGGGCACTTAGATGAAGGTAGTCAGTCTTGCTAGAAAGGTAGACAGTTATTGTATAATCACAAACAAAACCACCAAAAAAACCCAAGAGGGCCAGGACATTTTTCAACGCATTTCGCTTCCCAGTATTGTTGAGTAAAGCAATTTAAGCTTGCTTTTGCTTAGTGCTGTACTTTTTAAAGTGTCATGGTATAAACCCAGCCAGCAACTAAACACCACACAGCTGCTCGTTCACTCCCCCTTGGTGGGATGGGGGAGAGGATCAGAAAAGTGAGAAAATTTGTGGGTTGAGATAAAGACAGTTTAATAGGTAAAGCAAAAGCCACGCACACAAGCAAAGCAAAACAAGGAATTCAATCACTGTTTCCCATGGGCAGGCAGGTGTTGAGCCATCTCCAGGAAAGCAGGGCTCCATCATGCCTAACGGTTACTTGGGAAGACAAAACTTCATCACTCCAAATGTACCGCCCTTCCTTCTTCTTCCCCCAGCCTTATATGCTGAGCATGACATCATATGGTGTGGGATATCCCTTTGGTCAATTGGGGTCAGCTGTCCCAGCTGTGTCCTCTCCCAACTTCTTGTGCACCCCCAGCCTACTCGCTGGTGGGGTGGAGTGAGGAGCAGAAAAGACCTTGACTCTGTGTAAGCACTGCTCAGCAATAATGAAAACATCCCTGTATTATCAACACTGTTTTCAGCACAAATCCGAAACATAGCCCCATACTAGCTACTATGAAGAAAATTAACTTTATCCCAGCTGAAACCAGCACATAAAGAAAAGCATCTGACATTTTTCTTCAAGGAAGAAACAAAGAAAAAAAAATGAAAATGAGAAAAATATCTAAGTTTATGTTGTTTTGAGGCATTTCGTCTCTCATTTGACCTACCACGTGTAGCTCTGACCTTTACTTGTTTTGGATACTCAGAGCCTGTGTTCTGGCAGTCATACTCTGTCTGTGGACAGGCAATATTAGCTCCTCACCTAGTGCTGTTTGGAAAACCTTAGAAGTCAGGGAGCTTTTACAACTTCAGTAGGCTTTTAGATGAGGAGCATAACAGTAAAATCACTAAACTTTCCGAAAGATTCAGGTGCCTAGTTTGCATTCAACAGCAGACCACTCTGTGCTGCATCACTCTTATTTCCAAAAGACTAATACTATGCTTTAGGGTCAATAAGGAAAAAAATATTTTGCAGGGTTAGGCTAGATCATTGTGAACATAAGGATGAAGGGAAGTATCTAAAAAAGCCATCCTGAATTCATTTGGAACCTACTCCAAGAAATTCTCAGCCACCAACTGAGCACCACTTGGAATATCTACAGTAGAGAGTAAATCTAGAGGAATATGGGTACCACTACTATTAATCACATTAGTGATGTGTCCTGCTACTTTAATGGCATGTGGTTTACAAAACATACAACTACCTCATCACATACAAATCTGAAGTCTTCTGAAGTGTCTTTTCAAGAAAGAAAAGTGGACAGGTTTCAAACAATACCCATTTTTATTTAAATTTCAAGAAAAGTTATTACATTCCAAGTGTTATTTTGATGCTTTAGTACACTAACATTTTCAGTGATAAAAGTTTTGGCTAAGGCAAACTTTAGACACAGACAAATGGAATTAGATTATCTGTGAATTGCATCTCCTGTTCATTGCATCTTTAGTTTTTAATTTAAACTATTAATTCGTACTCAAGAGGTTTCAAGGGGAAGCAACTATATTTCTATTTATAATAAACATATCAAAAATGTATTCTAAAAATGGATGTGATCTATATAATTTATAATGTGTACATATACATGCACACAATATATATACAAATACATTTATGTTTCAGATATGACATTTTCACATATGATTCATAAAACTTGAGGAAATCATGATTGCATTGTGGAAATATATTTTAACTGTCTGCATTTAAGCCTGAAACCTATGTCTGCATAAGTGAGATATGCCTTTAGGCACAGTAGTAAACACACCATAGCTTTTTTGATAACAGACCTACTATATTTTTTGTCTCTTGAAATGTTTTATTCTAAAAACCCATCTATAATTGTTTCTTTACATAATAATGCTTAACAGCCTGTAAAAGTAACTGTCAACTAATGATTGCAGAAATAATGGGTTTTTAGAAGACTGGCATCGTTTTCTAATCACATTCGAATACCTCAGGACATTACTGAATTACTTTGAAGGCACACTTATCTCTTAAACTAATTGTCCTTCATTTTCCACTAAACCTTCTTTTTAAACTCCTCAAAACTTTGGTGAAGAAGGTGAACTGACCAAGCTCTTTTAGTTCTAGGGATATTACTAAAATTATAAACCTTATTTGTTGCATCTTATCTCACAAATATTTTCTGAATATTGAAATGAGTTTTTCTGAAATAAATTATATTTCTGTACACATCAAGAATTAAAACCTTCATCTGAGATACCTACTGCTGAATTAAGCAATTGGCAGAAAAYACAGTCTACAATATTACATAGTGAAAAATGTTAAAATCCTCATCAGTTCTACTATTTACTGTCAGACTTCAAGCCTTTTGTTTTACTGTAATTATGTTAGCTTATCTTTAAATGTTATAAGAATAAAGAATACTCAAAACTAGGTCAGATACTCCATTCTTATCTAATGTTATCATAAATAGTCAATTAATTCAAGTACTGAATCCTCCTTTACCTGCAGTTGCTGGTATTTTCAACTGATGTCAAACCATTACGGTAATTTTAGATGTAGATGTATTTTAACTAAGATATAGTCAGTATATCCATTTGTCTGTCTAACTAGGTATGTTATACATTTAGCTACCTGTTGAAGTCAGTAATTTTCCATATATTGGAATAAACATACAATGTCGATTGTTGTTATGTATCTCACACTAAAGTCTTGACAAGAAACAATGCATTCTATTACATTACCTGGTCTTACTTAGACAGAAGTAAAACTGGAAGCCTAAACTGAACTGTGTCTATCCACATTGGTGGTGATCACCCCACAAATATCATATATTTTGTAGAAAGTATTATAGAACCAGCACCAATCAGCTCTTTCTTGTTCAAGTATCATTATGGCTCAAAAATCAATCTTTGTTCTATAATCCTTCTTAGCTTAAAGTGAGCCAAAGTCCCATTTGTACTCTTCAAGGACTTAATTTCAAGTCTACTGGCTGTTTTCTGTCAACCTTGAATAGACTTCAGCTATCTCTGTTCTGACACTAAGAAAGAAGATCACAAAAAGAGCTGGTAGTCTTTACAAGATTTAAACTGGAAAGAAAGAAAATATCATTATAAAACCCAAGTTTAACTAAGGGGCTGACACTGTTCACCTAGTTTTAAATTATTCCTGACTCTAATTTTGAACTTAACTTCTGTTACAACTCCAACTTTGGAAAAGTTGGCATAGTTCTATGACTAAAATAAGTTAAAGTAGTTCAGACAAAAAACCAGCATCTCATCATCAACACCAAAACATGGTGGAGGTTTCTTTAGTGGAGAATTCAACACACTGCTAAACATCTGGCTTGATTACTAGTAATTGCACTTTTTAAAATAGAAATATATTTACTAGTTTATCACATTTTTTTGTCTTATTTATGTGGCCAGAATATTTTTATAACTGTGGAACAACTTTCAGGTTGCATGGAAATTTCAGGTTATGACTTTGAAAGTCCCTGTTTTCAGATATTTTTAGAGAAAAGATGATTCTCTAGTGTGGGGCGGTGACTGATACACAACATTCTCGTCATGCACGAAAATGTTGTCTGCAGTGTTCTCTACAGAGAATCATAAAGAAAACATGCAGTTTTCAGAAACACAGAGAATAAAGAAAATTCCTAAAACATCCTTCTGATTCCAGGAACGCACGATTAACTGTAACTTATCCAGGCCCATAACAGAGCTGCCAAAGCCCTCTGGGAGACAAGTAAAAAAATACAGGTTTTGCGGGTTTTTTTGTGTGAAGAAGGCAAACTATAAAAATTCTTCCCCATTTTTTCTTTCAGATTTTCTTTGGGCCTCTATGTTCAAACAGTACTTTAGCTAAAGTGTTACTATTGAAAATAAACCAATGATATTTTGTGAACACCTCAGCTGGATTTCTTTCAGATGTCATTCTGTTGCTGAAGTTAGCTGTTGTTAGGAAGACCTCTTTCTGTCATGCGTTATGTTCTCCATTCCTGGAGGTGTGTAGAAAGGCAGAGGTTGCAAGATGATACTGAAGGCTACGTTTTCTGAAACATGCCTAAACTGCAAAAAGAGAAGTGCATTTCTTATGAAACAAGGATCATAATTTCAGCCATTCTTTTAAGCTAAAAAGAAGTGCAGTGTGTACAACATTTCTTACAACTTACATTTTTTAGCCCATTTTTCTGTGGCATTTTTCAGATCAGGCCATTGAATGATGAAACAATACCAATTTCCTCTTTCTGTGGCAAAGAATTTGAACAGATCTATGTGAAAAAAAACCCTACATAGTAAAAAGTTATGAATATTTTGATTCAATTCTCTGACACTCCATGAAAGGGAAAAAATTAACATATCTATTCATAAAATAAAAGAAAATTGCTGGGAAAAGCCCTCAGAAAAAATTACCTGGGACAAGGAATGGAAAATTCCACAATGCAGTTTTAGCTTGTAGTCCCATTACTATGATTTTTAAGTTAGTGGTTAGTTCCATTTCAGCCTATTCACAGTGGCTGAGATGATTCACAAGCTACATTTGCTCCAGCCTTTCTACTGAGGGAGAGGGTTTTGAATCCATCTCTATGCATCATTGTTTGGAAAAATAACATTGTATAGCACCAAACCCATAGGGCTTAAGTATGTTTGCATTTTTACTCCTATTGATTTAAACTTAAACATTAAGAGTGTCTGCAGAACTGACATTCCAAAGTTAGACCCACAGAGGCATAGGGAAAAAAAAAACAAACAAACAAGCAAAACAAAATTTGAGACAATTTTTTTAAGAGTACTTTCAGGCCATTTAAGTTGGTCTTTTGGTCTTACACTATGTATACAAAATTTGGTACTTAAAAAGAGAAATTCCTTCAGACTCTGTCGTGGCAGTTATTATGTTACCTGCTGTTCAGCAATGGAAAGAGTTCGTGTATTGCAGGGTACCCCTAATACGGTCTGTTCTGGGCATCAAGGTATCAACTATTTCAGACTGGCTCCCAGGCTTTAGCTTTTTCATGGAGTTATTAGTCTTTGCCAGTATTTTGCTATATAAAGAGGTGAAATTACAAGAACTGCAGCCTTTGTGATTTAATAGTTCACTTTTAGAGTACTCATTTATGATGTATTAATCTGAGATTCAATTTTCCCCTCTCACTTCACTTCTATCAGTCTCTCCTGATTACACATCCTGTCTCACAGGCTAAAGGGAATGCTGGATAAATAAACGTATCTTCTTCTAACTGCAGGAGTTTCACTTTGCATAAATAATTAAATGATAATTGGAAGAAGAAAAAAAGCATGTGTGAGCATGACTTTTCCAACAGTTATGGCTTTGATTTGGGAGAAGTAGCACCCACCTCTGTGTTGATATACTTAAGATAAAATGCCTCAATGTTCTTTAGAGCAAGGATTTTAATGTAAATCTCTCCTCTATCAGGTTACATTCTTAGTCATAAAACTAATTGATTTTGCTTATTTTATTCCTCTGAATACTCAACATTTATATGATTATAAGCATGGTAAAGCACCATAAATTTAACTATGTTTGACAATTATTCTTATGGATAAAATATTAAAAAGTAATGAAACTAAAACACGGCATTGGCTAAGTGGAGGTGCATGATTTATTTTTTGGAAAAAGAGACAAAAGGCAAAACCTGAGCTTACCTGTGATTTTTTGCAGTTACATTTATGCAGGCAGACCTTTAAGTAATGAAGCTCTAACTATATACTCATATTCTCAGAACTTGTTATATACACTAATATTCCACTGCACTTAGCTTTCTCCATCTATCTTCACAATAAATTGCTGACACAGTTTCTTAAATATGGAACACAAATGATTTCTAAATAGTCCTTTGGGGAAAATAAATAAACTTCCAGATTACTGCAGAATATGTAGTCAAATGATATGGTCTAGTCCTATTGCAAGCACCTTATTTGCTCCCTGTGCTGGGTCTGGGTGGGGGAAAGAAGGGAGAGAAGAAAAATGTCATTATACTTTTGATTGTCTGATGCTTGGTTCTCACTATTCAGTATGATGTCCTTTACTTTTCCAACACCAGCACAGGTCTTGTGGAGGCTGTGATTTCTTACAAAATAATTATCCCTGAAGACTTGGTCATGACACCAGGGAGGATTCACCATATATGCCTACGGACTTCTTCGGCATGCCTGCAAGGGGAGTCTCAGAGAGTAACTTTGTCACTCCACTGAGAAAAGCCTCGATCCAAGATAACTTATGTTAACTGTTCTATAAGGAAGCACCCTTTCTTCCTCTCTTCCCTTATCGAAAGTGAACTCTAAGTATAGCTTTATGTACATTGCAATATAAACTGCAACACTCTTAATGTGTAATTAGACTTACTTCCTGCACAGCACAGTTATCTTTGGGGAACAGGTGCCCTAAGAATTACAGTTTTGCACTACTGGTAACAAGAATAAGACTTGGTGGTCAGTTCATTAAGACCTGGAAGCTAAAAAACCCACAAAGGCTGAAGGATCAAAGTCAGAAATATATTTAAACTTAGAGAAAGCAAGAGAGAGAAATGCAGTAATAATTAGGAAAGAGGACCTCTGAATGTACAGATGATCAGTTAGAAAGTTAGTTTTCCAACCATATATAAGGGTTCTTCATTCTAGTCTGTGGCAATGTTTGAATGCCTTTTTCCTTTCACACGCTATGCTTGTCATTCACAGACTGGCATTCGTTTGCCATATGAGTGTTGCCAAGGTCATTATGGGTGTTCAGCTAAGCCCTTGATTTAATTAGCATTTCCCTTAGTCAGCTATCTGCATGCAATACAAAGAAAACTATCTTTGAGTAGAGTAATATTTATTACAAGATAGTACAATGACAAACTTATTAATTAAGTCTAAGTCATAAGAGAAAATCATTACTCTAAATCTTAATCATTTTTGTAAAAAAAGAAAAAAAAAAAAGCTGAAAATCAAAGGCTAACTAGCCCATTTTGCCTACTACAAGCCAGGCCCAACTATAGTGAGTAAAACTACAATGAGGAATATTTAAAATATCTGAGTATATACACTACCTATGCAGTTAACTAGTGAGTGAAATACAAGGATGTAACATACATAATATACATAGGTAATTGTGTATGTAATTAAGGAGATACTTATCTAACTTATCTATAATGCCCTCTAGTGATCATGGTAACCGAAACTCTCTACTCTCCATTTTGTCCAAGAAAAGGAAAGGTGAGGCAGGCTTTACAGGAGAAGATAAGATGATAGTTCCATTAAGTAACAACAGACAAATACAAATTATTCCTTTCTAATGCATACCATTGGATAATTTGCATGTAACTTTATAGCTGTTTCTTTAAGGAAAGTTCAGCTTCTTTAAATTCTTTATTTCCTTTAGATTTGTCTCTTGGAGGTCTCACTTACTATTTTCACATTTATTGCTTTCCTGAATGTCATTGCTTACTTGTTTTTAGAGTTCCTGATTCTCCTCTTCCTAAGCATCAAAAATTTTGATGTGTCATGGACACCCTTAACTGTATTGCCTTTTTGTAGGTCATTTTAGCCATTTCCTCCTGGCTGGATTTCATTCTGGCCACAATCAAAGCAAGAAAAACATCGGCTTTAGTTTGTATATCCACTTTTGGGGCAATGCAAAAAAAAGTCACCAGTACATTAATAACTAACAGGTAGTCTGTTTCACTATTTCTTTTCTAACAATCATCAAAGTAACTAATATCCTTTATTGTCAATAAATTTGTTTTATGTCTTTCTGCTGGTTAGTCCAAAAATTATTTCTTCAGTGGTGTTTGATAATAGATAGAGGATTTCCCCACACAAACTTCTAGTCTTTTTGTCTTTATAAACTAAACATTAGGGGAAGTATATGAATTACAGGTATTATTCTTGTCAGAGATTAAACCAGCATTTTTTACAGTACTGTCTCATCAGAAATTTTGATAAAATAGTATTAAAAAGATGTAGCATGTTATTTTCTATAAGTAAGTATTTAGAATTTGTATTAAAAGTATGTTTCATAACGCTTACGGACACATATTTTCATTTATGGAAATAATTCAACAGTATTATTTCCCCTTAAACAATATATTCTTTGCCCTAAGAGCTTCAGTGTACTAATCCAATCTTTCAGGTGATTTTATACACAAGTTAGGATTGATTTTTAAAGTGTTTTATTTATACAATTAGGCAATATTTTAAATTCTATCAAGTAATTATGTACATTACACAGACTGCTTTTCATATTTTGTTGAGAAATTATTTGTTAAAAAAAAAAGAATCTTTACTATTCTCTTTCCAGATTTTTCTTTTGTTCATTGTTCCAAATCAGCAGTTCTGTTTCCATACCAATTTTCTTTCATGTCCTCTGTATTTTATTGTAGTGGTGGCAGGTCTGGATTAATATAGAACTGTTTGCTTCAAGCTATGTTTGTGTGCAGTGATTTTAGGTTTAGAAAAAGTTTTTTTTGAGAATTTTTGTATGGTTTCAATGCTTGGAACACTTTGTAAGGATGAGATGTATTTTCCTTCTTTTGGCCTGAATCCAGTTTCTGTGGTATCTTTTGTTTCCGTAATAAATACAGCGGGCCACAAATATTGTTCACAAAGCTGTGTTTAGGTGTATTTGTGCAGTCACAAAGGATTCTAACATACAGTAAGCATCAAGTTACTTCAGAACGCATAATGTTATTAGTATTTATCCTCAACAGTAATTGCCTATGTTTTTCAAAATTTTGTTTTAATGCTGAATTGAAAAGCAAAAATTAATTGAACAATTTCTGAGTTTGTCAATTTCCAATCAGCAGCTTATGGTTGCTTCATTTCCTGATGTTGTTTTCCCCCTATGGAGTCTTTGACACTTCCAGATCACGAAAGATACCTAAGGGTAAGACTTCCTATATTCTACCATTCCTACGGTCCACCAAATTCTGTGTGGCTACATGAAGTTATACTGCTTATTGTCTTCAATATGCTGAATTGAGTGAACTTCATCAAGGGGGAAAATACAGTATTTGCTTGAAACTATTCCACCATTGAAATTTCCTGTAACTTGATTAAAGTGAAGGGTGAGTAAAGAAATCAGAGCTTTTGATTTTTAATGGACTTTAAATACATGTAAAGTACTGTAGTATGCAGAAATGACCTGGAAAGACAGCCAGCGAGAGAAACCATTGGTGAGTATACCAGCAGGGTGAATTCATTTCTTGCAAGCTAGTAGACAAATGTTTTTTCTCTAAACAGTACAAAATTGCTTGTTAACATGGTACTTGTGATCCACTTTAACCCTCATACTTTCATTTGCAAAAGTGCTTTGGCTGTAGAAGAGTAATTCCTGCTTAATACTGGTACTGTTGAATTTAATCCTTTATTTTTTCAGTGTCAGTTTTAAGAAGCCTTGGTCTTCAGAGAACCTAGAGATTTACCTAGAAAATGTCAAATTTTTTTCATCTGGTTTTAAACCAGTCTTTCTCCAGTTCACTGAACAGCTACACAAACAATTGCTTTTGGCAAAACAAGGAAGGGACAAGAAGGAGCAGTAAAGATATGGGAAGAACCAGCTTAATTAGTATTATTGCCTACCCTCAGTCCAGAAGGATCTGAAAGCCAATAGATGGTGAGAAAAGCAAGCAAAAGCATGGCTTAAGCGTGGACAAAAAGCAGAGCTTTCAGAATTGGACACTGCTGGACAAAAAATTTTCAGGATTTTTGAGCATGTAAACTGCCTTTTTACTTTTGTTTCTACTCTATTCACAAATTTCTCTGTGCTTGTCTTTCCTGAGCAAAGAAGGATTTCACTGAAGAATACAGCTGATTCACAGAAACAATATTTCTCCTCTAAGGTGAACAAACATATAATGCTCCGAATATCAGTCTACCACAGCATCTACAGTACTATTTTTTTCCTTTATTTTCTTAGGTACTGAAGTTCTTACTAGATGATGCAGAACCTTTTAGTTTGTCTGTTGTTTTTTTCTTTATATTCTTTTAGTTCGAGACTTTTTTTTCTCTTTTTCACAGGCTACAGAAAATTGACCAAGGAGAATCAGGGCCAGAATCTGGAACCAAATGCAGGACCCAGACCCACCGCCTCACAGCCAGTGCTTTACTTGCAGAAGGATCTAATCTTTGAGATTAATACTTTCTGCTGAAGCATAGCAAAAGCATTGATAAGGTAAATGTTTTCTGCTATAAATAAACATTTAGAAAGTTTTTTTTAAATTCACTGTTATCCAGGTATAGTATCCAAACCTTTGGTAATACTTTCTGTTAATAATGAAACAGCTTTTTTTTCTTTTTCTTTTTTTTTTTTTTTAAATTTGCTTTCAGTCAGGCATTGTTGCTGGACCTCCACTGTATGCTAATAAAATACTTTAGTTCTCAGTAAATAGAAAACCTATGTCACACCTAGGGAAGGAATATTTGCCTGCTGATAGAAAGCAGAAAGAAACAGCAGGGACTTTGGGTTTGGCACATCCCTAATAATAAGGTTCCTGCTGTCAGTTGAGTTCCTAGCTGACAGGTGCCTCCATAACAAGAACAAACAAAACATGTCTCACAAATGACACCTTCGGAGTCAGTACATACCTAAAAGGATAAGAACTACCAATGGACCAGATTTGTCAGAGGCTAAATTCCACCTTACCATAACACAAGGAAACTTGCACTGATTTTTCTTATGCCGTGCTACTTCTGAAAATAAAATGGGGAAAAAAAGAAACAACAAAAAAAGAGACAAAAGGAAAAAAAGAGGAGGGTTTTTTTTAATGTTATCAATCTATTTTAATTCTTTCTTGTATAGGGGAATTAAAATCACTTTTAGATCTCCCAGTTTTGGGATTTGAAACGAAACAGTGTTCAAACCTATTTTTTGGTAACTAATAGCAGTCACTGCAGAAAAAAATAGAAAAGATTATAGCACTGC
This sequence comes from Oceanodroma leucorhoa, assembly GCA_030449065.1. Taxonomy (NCBI): domain Eukaryota; kingdom Metazoa; phylum Chordata; class Aves; order Procellariiformes; genus Oceanodroma; species Oceanodroma leucorhoa. The sequence continues at coordinate 2,540,688 of JASVER010000103.1, read as the reverse complement.
AAAATATGCTGGAGCAATACATTTTACATCAGCTATTTAAACCACCATACTGTTGGAAAGGCCAGGTTTCAAAGATGTACAGGCTTCCCAATTTGGTTTGAGCAACTGAAGCATGTTATTAAGTCCTTTTGTATTTTATACCTAGATACTTCATGATGTTTTTGTTTTTATTCCACACAGAATATGTATTACAGGAAAATCAATTTATTCTTGGCAAAACCATTTAAACAGCTGGAAAAATATTCTTCTTGCTTTCCATCGAAACACTTCAGATTACAAACCTTTACACTACAACTAGGTGGAAAATTTCCGACAATGGAAGTCATTACAATTACTTTAAACAAAAGAAAAACAAATGTTTACAAATCGTATACAACTATTCAAAACAGCAACTTGTATGGATGTCCTCCTGAAGAAACAGAACATGTTTGTGGAAAACAGTCTTTTTTTTTTTTTTAAAAAAAAGGATCCAGTGCTATACAACTAACAAATGTGTCTTACAACAGAGAGATGCACTGTTGGATTTTTTTAACCAGTCTTGTCTTCCATCACAATTACCAAAGAATAGTGTATTTGGGGTGATTCTCCATTCTACTTCTCTACTTTGGGAAGTGATATGGCTCAAAGGGCTTTTTCTCTTCCCATAGTACTTTTGTAATGGCTGTGATTTGTGTCCTCTCAGACAGAAAGGTGATAGCTTGCTGGCACACAGACGCAGTGCTCCTTACCAACTGTGTAAGACACCATAGTTCTAAGGTTCTGGAGCTGCAAGAGGCAACTTGAAGGATTGTGCAAGCCTTCTGTAGAAAGTGTCTGTGAACTTAACCACACTGTACCTTGCTACTCAAAGCTTTATGCATAACTTTATTTAGCATTGTCACAACTTAAAACTTTCTGAATTAACAACCTGAGAACTGGTAATAGATGTATGTTGTAATTAAATTTCCCATGAACTACGGTGAAGTCATAAGGCATTGAATTCGTAAAAATGACTAGCTGTAGGCTCAGCGTCTAATAAAACTTAAGTTTTTTGGTATTTCAGAGACTGAAATATTCAGTCTTTTCCTAGTCAACTATAATTATTATGAAGTTTTAAGAAAAAGAAATAAAAATGTCCCACTTAATCAAAGGTGACAGAAAATATATATTTACCTAATGACTGAAATAAACACATTTATTTTTTCTTAAATAATTATATAAGAATTAATTCCTTTATAGGTTTCCTACRCACACGTTGCTGCAATAAATTCACCAAATAAGTTGTTGCATTTGTGCGTGAGAACTGTAGTCTTTAAATGAGTGCTTCCAAGAATACCATGACTGGTGAAAATATAAAACTTTTAACAAATCTATGGAAAGCAAACTTTTATGAGATGTGTGGGAGTACCAAGCAAGGCAACTGAGCACCCTTGTGAAATTAGAACTAGTTCCAACTTACCTGTAAATTTCATTGGACCACAATCTGTCATGAAAGATGACGATATGTAATGACTTGTGTATATTTCCCAACCTCAGAACCTTAAAAAGACAAAGAATTTTGTTATCTGAAAAGAAAGGTCTATCAGTAGCTACTCAAAGGTAAACATTTCTTTTTTCTTCTAGCTRCAAATGGTAGAGCAAAGAGGTTCCAGAAAAAAACAGCCAAAGGAAGCAACAGCATACATTAAAATTTATTTCACAGCTGAAAGAAATACCATTTTAAATACCTGAATAAGTCTTTAAGTGATAGTGATAGTTTGTCCTGAGAAAAGTTTTTAACAGAAGTCATGGATGCGCATAGACAACAGTAAATTTGATTAATGGATCAAATGTGGGCAGCCAGTGGGCTTGTGGAGCTTAAGATGTGAGGGTCATGTCAAACTTTTTGGTACAGAAGGGATTAAAGCTGATACTATTTTATGACCTTATTATTTGTCAGATAAGAGTAATTTGAAAGGTTTATAGTGAGTGTCAAAACCTTAGCAGGTACTGAATTTGCAACTCTAAATATATAAACCTCAAAGGTAACAAAACAGAGGGACCAGCAATCTGATTTTTTAAAATCAGTTCTCTTTTCTTTATTTCTCCAAGAGAACAATAGGTTGTGAGAGACGACTGGTCGTATGTTACCCTTGACCAAGAATAAAATGCCAAGGATGTCAATGGGAGCTGGCTGCATGGGCTGAGAGCAGCTTATAGCCCTAGGACATCAGTATTTATGAAGTCTCTCAAGTGAGACAAATGGAAAAATAAACCCCTCCATTCTGAAAATTGCTTTTCTTTTTTACATGAGCAGAAAGTCAGTTTCTAATCTCTAAACAAAAGCCTCCATCCTGAACAGAAACAGGTTAACCCTGAACTCTGAAGATTATCAGCATGCAGATTCATCACAGTTTCATGAGAAGTAACATACTGAAATTGCAGTCATGCAGAAATTAGGAAAAGAAAGGAAAATTTTCAATAATTTAATAAAACATTAAACAAAAGAACATACCAGTTCACACTTAACTAAAAAGGTCTCCGATATTGAGAGAAATTTTATCATTCTAGAAAGAGAAAGTAACTTACTGATTATCCAATGYTATTAGAAAGGCTTGTTTTATGAACTCAGCATCAAATTCAGTTTCACACTAAAGAAAATGTAAAGCTTCAATTTATTGGATTTGATCAGAACTTATCTGAGTAGTTTCAAGGACATTATTMACCTTTCCTTCCCAGTTATATTGTCGTATTCACTGCCATGAAACAGAAGACCATTTCAGGTTCCTTTGGAAGATCTAAAATAATTTTTTATTATGCTTCCCTTCACTTTGTTTTGGTAGAGGATTATTAGATCTTTATTTTCTTCTTCTAACATTTTTTGACTCCGGGTTAAAGTAGGAAATAAGACCAATACAGGTTTAGTCAAATTTGACCTACTAATGATTCTTCTCACAGGTGTCCTTCTTAGTCTCTGGCTCTCTTAGAGGGGAATAAGTTTGCTGGGGAATAAGTTTGCTGGATAATATTGCATTATGGTGCATCGAAGTGATTCACACAGTTAAAAGAATAGTCAAGGAAGCTTACCTCATGACTTCTCAGCCTGACAGAATTTTACAGCATGGAAGATCTCTATAAGCATGATGTCTAAAAAAAACTTTTTGTTTTCCTTGATATTAATTTGATGCCTACAAAATCATGGAAAAAGGAGAGGTTACATAGTGGCACCACTGTTCTATTCAGGAACACATGAAAAAGAGCAGGTCCTGTCTTATGTACATTTCTCTACCACAGAGCAAAAGGACAATTCACGTATTTTTACTTACTTGACTCCAGATTTTTCTGTGCACTCACAGGCCCTTCCTCTCTAAGAAAAGCTTCATGCATTGAGAAAACACAGCAATCCAGATACTCTTAAATTTAAATCCTCCAGCTTCTGAAGCTTGATTTAATCCTACATAGTAATAGAAATACACTCAACCAATTTGATTTGTTGCAAATCTGGCCAGCAAGCTCACTTAGGCTAGGTCACTTTATAAGTGGTTTAAGGAGCATGCTTTTAGGCAAGGGTAATTTCCAAGTAATATAACCTCTAGCTTTGTCACTAGAATAATTTTGCAGCACATAGATTCTGTATTCATTTTTTTGGAGGATTTATCTTTAAGTAAGAAAAGATTATTCAATGATTTGCATTTTGAAAAACATTAGAGGAACTCTGGATATTCTTAGTGTTTGGAACTTCATTTGGTACTTCATTTGGTTTTAATAATTATCTCTTTTTCCACTCTTCTGCACAATATCCCTTTCACAATCATCATCTGAAAAGAAAATGTTTTACCTCACACCTCAAAGTCTACCTCACAAAGCCACAGGTACAGCTATTTGTCTTCGGATTTTTCTGGGTAACTGGGATAAAAAGTTGTTATGTCATTGGGGGTACTGTGTGTTCCCAAACAGTAGCTGTTATTAATTGTTTTTTCATCCTTTTTCTTTTTTTTTTTTTTCCCCCATAAGGAATTAATGGCCAGATAAAGGGCAGGGCACCTGTTATCACATTAGCAGAATGAGTTATTCCTTTTAATTCTGCAAGACTYCATCACAATAGGAGCTAGTTGCCCCTCACCAGGTGCATCTACTCAAAAAATGTTTATGTATTTAACAATGTAAGTCCTCTGGTATGTATCTTGATAGTACCTTTTTCCTTAATGTTGAGGTTTTCATTTGTATTCTGCTGGCTGACATAACCCTATCTACTTAGAACCATGTATGTTTACCATTATCATTGGCCATACGGCCATTTGGATTAGGAACTGAACTCCAGTCAGGTAGTGATGGAACATGCTAGCTAATGGAGACAGAGAGGAGAGGGCACACCAATTAAATAATCCACAAATACTTACATATACAGAGAGGTATAAAAGCATGACTGTAGGTAGATCTGCAACACTAACAGAAGTGTCATGGAAACTATGAACACTCAGGACCTTCAAGTGCTTCTCTGCAACAGGTGTGATAGTCAGGCAAACTCCACTCAGTAACCTAACTGTGAAGAGATATTTATCATTGAGCAAATGCGTACATGTGCACACAGGAAAAATAAAAATTAATAAATTTAAGAGAGTGTCCTTCAAAGCAAGAGACTCAACTAAATGTTTTAGTACTTCTTGCTCACTATGGGAACCAAGAAACAAAAGGTACAGAATTGTCTACTCCATGGTGTAATACACAAACATAAGGAAGAAACAAAGATCAAAACCCCACTAAACTGACAGTGTATGCAGACATGCCTGCAAAAGCAAGGTGAATTCAGTCTCCATTCTATTCATGTCCCTAATTCATGTCTCCATTCATGTCCCTAAACATGACACTAACCAATATTTCCAAACATTTCCAGCTACATGACCATTGTTAGCATCCCAGCACTGCCAGGGCTGTTTGAATGATYGTTAGCCCCAGCAGCCCACAGCTCAATCTCCATTGTTCTTTGAAAGATAACCCAAAATATCTCAGCATGTTCTACCTAGGTGCCTCACAAGAAGGAATTACGTTCACACAGAGGCAGCTAAGGCCGAGGCTGGAGAGCATCTGCAGGTATTAAGACGGAGAGATAAATTTCTAGCTTCTTTTTTTGCAACCTGACTGCAAGGAACTTTGTACTTCATCACTTGTCCTTAGTCTGAGTTTCTACTTCCCACTGGAAGATCTCCTGATTCTTTCAACTTTTAATGGGAAGGAAACACTGCTTGCTGTACAAGTTGCTTCCCAGACAGGTACAGGAAGCGATCAGTATTATATGCTAATTCCAAGTCTGAAATTAAAATAGAATAAAACAGAACAGAATAGAATAGAATAGAATAGAACAGAACAGAATAGTTCAGTTGGAAGGGACCTACAATGATTATCTAGTCCAACTGCCAAATTACTTTGGGCTGACTCCAGTTGAGTTCAGAATTACCTTGAGTTCCTATTGCATGAAAAGTTTGCGTACCATCTGCTCTGAGCAGGTCTGTATTTGATATAAAGTTGATAATCTTCTCTAACAGGTGCCTGGATTCTTGGAAGATGTGAGAAATGTTAGTCGTTTGGAAGCTTTCTCTTTAGACTAGGTGCGCAGTATTGCAATGTCTTGTAAGGCTTGGGGTCTTCTCTCTTTGATAAAGCTACAGTCCCTCTTTCATCCTCCCATCCTTGAAGGTACCAAGCAGTATTCCTCCCCTCCTCCCAGGCAGAAGTTCAGTTATCCACAAGCCCTCTCAAGAGTGAAGACTCTGTTCTGGGGACAGGCTGTCTGTCATCTGCAGAGCTCTGGCCAGACCGGATTGTGGCCAATGGGTAGGGAAGCAGTATAGAGGGTAGGTGGTGGAATGCAGAGGGAAACAGGTACTTAATTTCTGGAAGTAGGTGTTACATTTCTTATTCTGTGCTGTAAAACCACAATTAACATCAGCCCTCCCATTGCTACGTATGAATATATTCAGAGTCGCTATGTCATCGTTTTGAAATGGCAACCATAGGAATTGTCTTCGTGGCATGGTGGGAGGATATATGAGAGAGGGGAAGTGCCTGGGTGTGCAACATTATTGTGGTTTTACTAGTTGTGCAACTAGGTACAGCCAATTAGGATTTACTTCAATAATTAAAYGTTCAAATATAGAGCTTGTTGTCTGTGAATGTGTTCTAATTAATAACCAAAGGATATGATGGTCAGATTRATCAATTCTTCCACATTCTGTTATTTAAAAATTTACAGTCAGATTAAAAACTTATAGTCAGATTTAAAAATTTATAATCAGAAGGACAATGAAGCTGGTGAAGGGTCTGGAGAACAAGTCTTATGAGGAGCGGCTGAGGGAGCTGGGGTTGTTTAGCCTGGAGAAAAGGAGGCTGAGGGGAGACCTTATCGCTCTCTACAACTACCTGAAAAGAGGTTGTAGCGAGGCGGGTGTTGKTCTCTTCTCCCAAGTAACTAGYGATAGGACAAGAGGAAATGGCTTCAAGTTGCACCAGGGTAGGTTTAGATTGGAGATTAGGAAAAAATTCTTCACTGAAAGGGTAGTCAAGCACTGGAACAGGCTGCCCAGGGAAGTGGTGGAGTCACCATCCCTGGAGGTGTTCAAAAAACCTGTAGACATGGCACTTYGCGACATGGTTTAGTGGGCATGGTGGTGTTGTGTTGACGGTTGGACTTGATGATCTTAGAGGTCTTTTCCAACCTTAATGATTCTATGATTCTATGATTATTGTCTACAAAAAGACAATCATCTCTATGTCTTGATATTTTACCTTGTTATAAATGCATTTTTTTAATTATTATTCAGATCTAAAACATGATTTCCCCCAGGTACTCATGTGGTACATTCATCTATACATGGAATTTCTCTGCTCTGGGCCTAACTCCATTTACCACTTTTGATCATCTTTCTGTGGCTCACTTGTGCTATATTTAATTTTAAACAGTTCACCAACTGACAAACATTACCTACTGGCTGAGAATAACAGAGAGAGTTAAAATGTCTGGAATGAAACCTCATCATGTGTCTCCAACCTAGAGAGCTGAGGTGGCCCAAGGGGATGAATTATTACTGGAAAAAGGCTCAAGATTGCATTACTTCTTAATACCCTATCACATAGCTTTACTTCTGTGGCTAGCACAAGGCAGCATTTTATATTTTGTTATCTCACTTTGTACTAACTGTTGAGGGCAAGAGATATCAGTGCTACAATGCATCCCATTGCCACATTTGATGCAGTGAAGATTGATCAAATCTCTGCATATAAGACATATATATTTGCCAAGTTCCTGATACTATTCAAAATACTATTAATTTTTAATGAATGTTAAAATTTCACTTGAATTTCTGTAGTGGAAAATGTAGTGGAAAATGTAACCTAAAGCAACATTAACAAATCTTTCCAAAGATCAACATGAGTATTTTTTTCACCTCTGATTCACACATTATTTGACAAAATGCTTTTATATGCAGTTAACTTACTTGGTTCAAGGAGTTAATTAGTGGGTAAGTTTAAATATTTTTCAGGCACTACTTGGTAGTGACATTTCAAAATCTATCACTTCAGGCTCATTTTCTTTTCAGAGAGTAACCTTAGTCTCCTAGACAGCTCAGTCGAGCAATATTTTTCTCAACTTTGCTTAACCCTCAACTCCAAATGCATTAGCACCTTGCTTGGGAAGTCTTGACAGAGATTGTTAGAGGTTAAGGCCATAAATTCCTCTAAGATAATGAGTGTTGTTTCTAATACAACACTTTATGTACCAAAACCTTTAGAACATGCTTCATAAAATACAGTTTATATAAAAAATTACTGTTAAATTGTTAAGAAATTGTCTTTGCAAAGATTGATTTTATTACATTTTGTATAGGTTTTGTGTGCTGAGGCATACAAATTTCATTCAATATATTACACAACAGGAAAATTATTCATCAGAAATGTGATACTGTGTTTTTGTTACTCTTACTATGAACTTTGTGAAACAGAAGTTACATTTTTATATTGTATTTCAAAAGATTATTTGGAATAGAAACTAGTAGCAAATTTCTTGTAAATAATCTGTCCCTATACAATAAAAACCACATATTACTAACTGTCTACAGTGCTACATCTAACATGCTACAAGCAGTAACTTAGTTGTAACTATCTTAGTAATAAATACTAGCTTAGTAATATACATTTTCTATTGTACAGGGACAGATTATTTACAACGAAAGTTACCATCAGTAGCATGTACGGCAATCATGCCCAGCAGAAAATTGTAAGGGAAATAGAAAATGATGAAAATTAATCTTTCCTATCTCAACCTGTGTCTCTGTTCTTTAGCATAAATGTCTTCTTTAAAATGTCCTATTTGTGTTTTAGACACAACCTAATCTCAATATTTGTGAAAGTTTCTGTAGAACACAATAAAAACATTAAATGAATTCCTGCAGACTAATACATTCAATAGAATAATTCACAAAATAAATATTTTTTAATTATTTCCAAAAAAAGACAGTAATATAAAACTTAGCTTTTAAAGCTATTTTTAAGTAAATTGTGAAGCATCATGTGCTCTGATTTTACATTAAAATCTTTTTACAATACATTGGAAATTGTACAGCAAGGATATCCTTGATATTTTCTACATAAAGGGAATTAATTCACAAGTATTTACATATAAACATCATTATCAGAATATCTACATGTCAGTTATGGAAGCTGCAAACTAGTCTCAGATACTAAAAAAAACCAAGTTCTTTTCTAAATATTCATTATATTATATGCAGTCCAGCCTCAAATGCCTAAGGTAAATTCAGAAACCAATCCAAGAAGAGGGGTGCAAACAGAATTGTCATACTATTCAAGCTATTCAAGATATGGATTTGAGTGAAATACTTTGATCTAAATTCTACCATGAATTTTAAATTGTTTCCGTGACTTGAACAGTAATAACACGATCTTGAATAGAAATCTTGAATAGATTAAAAAAGCAATTTGTATACTTCGTACACCTAAGAGTAACCACATAATATACACGCAATATAAGTGTAGGCTCAAAGTGAGTTAGCAGTGTGCCCTGGAAGCCATGAGCACAAACTGCATCCTGGGGTGCATCAAACCCAGCATAACCAGCCAGTCAAAAGAGGTGATTATCCCAGCCTCACCTTGAGTATTTTGTGCAGCTCTGGGCCCCACAATTCAAGAAGAATGTGAAGGTACTTGAATGCATCCAGTGGAGGACAACAAAGCTGGTGAAAGGGCTGGAAGGCATGTCCTGTGAGGAGCGGCTGAGGACCTGGGTTTGTCTAGTTTGGAGAAAAGGAGACTGAGGAGGGCAAGTGGAGAGGGAGGTGCTGAACTCTTCTCCCTGGGATCCAGCGACAGAACGTGTGGGCATGGTTTGAAGCTGCGCCAAGGGAGGTTCAGACTTGACATTAGGAAACATTTCTTTACCAAGAGGGTGGTCAAACACTGGAACAGGTTTCCTAGAGAGGTGGTGGATGCCCCATGCCTGCCAGTGCCTTAAAAAGAGGCATTTGGACGATGCCCTTAATACCATGCTTTAACTTTTGGTCAGGCCTGAATTGGTCAGGCATTTGGACTAGTTTATCATTGTAGGTCCCTTCCAGCTGAACTATTCTATTCTATTCTACACATATTCATTTCTATCAGAAAGAAAAAGAAAGAAAGAAAGAAAAAGAAAGGAAAAAGAAAAAAAGCAAAGAAAAAGAAAGAAAGAAAAAGAAAACTGGGCTGAAGCAACACAATGTTACTGATTTAAAAATAACAATATTCTTAGCTATCACAACTGCCACAAGCATTCAAAAATTTCAAGTTGTGTTTATGTTCTATGGTTACAATGTTGTAAACAAAGATTATGTTAGTTGAAGCAGCTTTGCAAAATTTTTATTGAAATACAAAGTTACCCACCCGTCAGGATCCCTAAGAAGGAGGGAATCAAGATCCTCTGATTTTCATATACTTTAGGGACATTTCATTTTAGAACCATATAATGTAGTTTCTGTTAGCAGCTGTACTTTATTGCCATGGAACTAGTCACAGTTAGGTGCGAGATAAATGTAATAATGCGAGGGAGGGTAAGGAAATTAATGCAGTTTTACATGCCATTGTATGATGTACTGAAATGCTAAAACACATTTTGGATTTTCTTATGTTCTTTTTCCAGTTCCCAGACCTCTTTCTTTGCTTTGAAATACTGCTGAATTGTAAATTTTCATCAGTGATGTAATTCCCATGTGGGCTGAACCATAGTTCAGTGACAACACTTCCTTATGTCTCCTTGAAACATCCAGCTCAAGTGAAAGTTGGTCCACCTACATGTGTCATGAAATCTAGTTGATTCATGGTCATTCTGCCCATGCTATGTCRAGACTGTATTTTTTTTAATTTATTTTTGCACATTATTTTCTTATTTTCCTAAGGCAGCAGTGCAGGTAAATAGGCAGAAAGGTTCACTGTCTGATATTATGCTGCTATGAGTAACAACACAACAGTTAATTACCACAGCTGGGAAAAAGACAGAAAGAACCTGGTGTAATCTTTCATTTTCAGGAAAAATCTTGTAATTTTGTTGCAAGGGCCTTTTTCTGGGTCATTGAATCATAAAATCATTAAGGTTGGAAAAGACCTCTAAGATCATCAAGTCCAACTGTCAACCCAACACCACCATGCCCACTAAACCATGTCCCAAAGTGCCACATCTACGCATTTTTTGAATGCCTTCAGGGATGATGACTCCACCACTTCCCTGGGCAGCCTGTTCCAATGCTTCACAACCCTTTTGGTGAATAAATTTTTCCTAATCTCCAATCTAAACATACCCTAGTGCCGCTTGAAGCCATTTCCTCTTGTCCTATCGCTAGTTACTTGGGAGAAGAGACCAACACCCACCTTGCTACAACCTCCTTTCAGGTAGTTGTAGAGAGTGATAAGGTCTCCCCTCACTCTCCTCTTCTCCAGGCTAAACAATGCCAGCTCCCTCAGCTGATCCTCATAAGACTTGTTCTCCAGACCCTTCACCAGCCTCGTTGCCCTTCTCTGGACACACTCCAGCACCTCAATGTCCTTCTTGTAGTGAGGGGCCCAAAACTGAACACAGGATTCRAGGTGCGGCCTCACCAGTGCCGAGTACAGGGGCACGATCTCCTTCTTATTCCTGCTGGCCACACTRTTTCTGAYACAGGCCAGGATGYTRTTGGCCTTCTTGGCCACCTGGGCACACTGCCGGCTCATGTTCAGCCGGCTGTCGACCAGCACCCCCAGGTCCTTTTCCGCCGGGCAGCTTTCCAGCCACTCTTCCCCAAGCCTGTAGTGTTGCCTGGGGTTGTTGTGACCSAAGTGCAGGACCCGGCACTTGGCCTTGTTGAACCTCATACAATTGGCCTCAGCCCATCGATCCAGCCTGTCCAGATCCCTCTGTAGACCTTTCCTACTCTCAGGCAGATCAACGCTCCCACCCAATTTGGTGTCATCTGTAAACTTACTGAGGGTACACTCAATCCCCTCATCCAGATCATTGATAAAGACGTTAAACAAGACGGGCCCCAAAACTGAGCCCTGGGGAACACCACTTGTGATCGGCCACCAAATGGATTTAACTTCATTCACCACAACTCTTTGGGCCCGGCCATCCAACCATTTTTTTACCCAGTGAAGAGTACATCTGCCTAAGCTATGAGCTGCCACCTTCTCCAGGAGAATGCTGTGGGAGACAGTGTCAAAGGCTTTACTAAAGACCAGGTAGACCACATCCACAGCCTTCCCCTCATCCACTAGGCAGGTCACCTGTTCATGGAAGGAGATCAGGTTGGTCAAGCAGGATCTGCCCTTCATGAACTCRTGCTAGCTGGATCCAGTCCCCTGGTTGTCCTGCACCTGCCTTGTGAGCTCCCTCAAGATGAACYGCTCCATRAWCTTCCCTGGCACCGAGGTCAGGCTGACAGGCCTGTAGTTCCCCAGATCCTCCTTCCGGCCCTTCTTGTAGATGGGCGTCACATTGGCAAGCCTCCAGTCATCTGGGACCTCCCCCGTTAACCAGGACCGCTGATAAATGATGGAGAGCGGCTTGGAAAGCTCCTCCGCCAGCTCCCTCAGTACTCTCATCTGGATCCCACCCGGACCCATAGACTTGTGAGTGTCCAGGTGGCGTAGCAGGTCATTAACCACTTCCTCTTCGATTTTGGGGAGTGTATTGTGCTCTCCTTCCCTGTCTTCCAGCTCAGGGGGCTGAATACCCTGAGGATAACCAGTCTGACTACTAAAGACTGAGGCAAAGAAGGCATTAAGTACCTCAGCCTTTTCCTCATCCTTGGCGGCAATGTTCCCCCCCATCCTATAAAGGATGGAGATTCTCCTTGGCTCTCTTTTTGTCATTAATATATTTGTAAAAACATTTTTTGTTGTGTCTTACAACAGTGGCCAGATTGAGTTCTAGCTGGGCTTTTGCCATTTTAATTTTCTCTCTGCATGACTTGACAAGATCCCTGTACTCTTCCTGAGTTGCCTGCCCCTTCTTCCAACAGCGATAGACTCTCCTTTTTTCCCCGAGTGCCAGCAAAAGCTCCCTGTTCAGCCAGGCTGGTCATCTTCCMCGTCAGCTCTTCTTGCAGCACACGGGGRCAGCCTGCTCCTGCGTCTTTAAGACTTCCTTCCTGAAGAACGTCCAGCCTTCCTGGACCCCTTTGCCCTTCAGAGCCGCTTCCCAAGGGACTCTGTCAACCAGTGTCCTGAACAGGCCAAAGTCTGCCCTCTGGAAGTCCATGGTAGTGGTTTTGCTACCCCCTTCCTTACTTCACCATGAATCGAGAATTCTGCCATTTCATGGTCACTAAGCCCAAGACGGTCATCCTCATGACACAGATGTCACCAGGTTTGGAACACTAATCAGACTGCAGAACACTGCAGCGCACCAAACATCAAGGCAAAGTAACTAAATACATACAATTAGAGCACTTAAGTCATTAAACAGAAAGATATTCTCAGCCTGGTTGATGGTAGGTTGGCATAGTGCTATAATCTAATCAGGAGAGGAGATAGAATTAGTGCTAAGTCCTGATGTATATGATTTCAGACTTACATAAATGTGTTTAAAAGTGTCTTCACAGGACTAAATATACCTATATGCTTCACTGTTTGTAGGTTAATGACCAGAATTATGACACAACTGAAGTAATAAACAGAGACAGAAATTCTAGAGAAAAATTTAGTAAGTCATTATTTCACATATGAATTGTTCATGTGACTTAATAAAAAAGAATATTCCAACAAGCATACGATGTAACGTTCATTCTTTAATTGGGAGTTTGATTAAAGTAAAAGACTGATGGAGTGAAGACTAATGAGCTTCTTTAGAAGCAAGAGGGAAAAAAAGTCTCTTGACCTTGGGGACATTGCACTGCTATGACTTCAGCTTTTTAGCTTTATCAATTAGTCATAATAGCACCAGTGAGCTAAATAGGAATTATTAAAATGAATTAGCAAAACTTAAATCACAGTCAACATGTGTATGAACTGCTTCTTGTGTATATAGGTGTAGGAGTCTCACACTTCACAATCACACGAAACACTTGGACAGATCCTGTGGACTCGAAAGAAAAATGTCTTTAGTGTGTGACACTGAGCATTCAGGGGATATCAAATGCAATACAAGAAAACACTTTTAATGCTAATCTCATCCCTTTGCTATTAAAAACTTCTTCCCTCTCATAACTTAATTGATCTGTTTCTACTTATGCTTAACCTAAAGAGTGGAACTAGCAGAACAGCCTGTCTCCCATGTCAAAATCAGCTGGTCTAAGCTGTACGACAGCTCAGCTGGAGCTAGCTACACATCCAGAAGTGGTATAGCCATGGTAGTACTGTCGTGTACTCAGCTGATTAATGTCCTGAAGTGCTACACTGAAATTTGTGTGCAAGGCCACAATAAAACTACTAATCACTTCCAGGATGTCCTGAGTTATTTGTTCCAGATGGATGCCTCCCCTGGATCAAACTAATTCTTGGTTCTCTGCTCCATTCATGGGAGTAGTTATGCCCTTCATAAGCACATGATTAAGGCAGAAATAATAATAATACCTAATTTTCTGAAGGAATCCAGCATATGWCCCTTCCCCAAATTTACAGTTTTCCTCTCAGGATGCACAAATCTCTGAACAGTAAGGAATAGTTCTTAATACTTTTCAGATTCAGTATGTCGTGCTTTCCTTGCTGATTCTGTAATGACTCTGATCTGGTTTCTTTCCCCTGATATCGTGCAAGTACTAAGATTGAGTACATTATGAGATAAGCCAACATYAGTACTTTACTGCTTTGCCCTTCTTTCTTTTATTAATTTCTACCTTAAGATCCATTTTTCCAAGCCATCTCCTAGCCTGATTACCTTTTCCACATACCTAGTAAAGCCTTACATGAACTATTCTCTCATTAAAAGTCTCTGTGTAGTCATTTTCATTCTTTGTCATGATGAAGGCTTAGTCCCATTTGCACTCCTTTTTCTATCATCAGCTGGAGTCTGGGGTACAATTCCCCAACATCTGTAAAGAAACCTGCATTATGGTATTCAGTCCATCCCACAGCAGGGTCAATTTAAGATGGGCAGCCTTCAACTGCATTATGCTTTCAGTGTATGAACTTCCAAAGTGAAATTGCCTGAATCATTGCAAATTGTTCTCACATCACCCTCCATCTGCATTTTCTTTCAGACTTCTAATTTTGAGAATATTATTGGAAGCTCAAGTGCACATGTCTTGCTGGTTTTGTATTTTATCCCTTGGAGAAACTAATGTGCATCGTTCTGTGTTTGGATGTGTGAAAACCTCTAAAAGGTTTTCTACCAATATATTAGTTATTTCAGCTAAACTCTTGTTAGATTTCATTAACTCTTGGCTTTTTGTTTGTTAGTCAACTTTATTCTTGTTTCTATGTATGTTAAATATTGTTAGTTGGTGTAAAATTAAATGGCTTTATTTTCTTGCTTTAGTCCTTCCAACAATGTCATTGAAAGACAAAGAAACTTTCATAACACCAAGATTTTTTTTTGCTTTTCCTCTTTAAAATCCTATTTTCCAAAGCCTCTCAGAGTCTTACTAATTAGTATAACTCAAATATGTAATAAACATATAATAAAACAGTTTCTCTTATGCAGTTTTCTATATCATTTCTTGTTTAATTAATAAGTCATAGATGAGGAGCTTCAGGTAGTGATCAGGTAGGTAAAAGCAAGTTGGAAAGGAGACAAAGAAAACTACAAGATACTGTGGTGACAAACGTTAATCACATAGTAGACAGGAAGGGACAGTGTGTGACAGCTCGTATAAAGCTGCAGCAGATATTTCCTGTATAAAAGGACCAGTGACAAACTCATTATCAAATTTATGCTTATTTCTTTTTATTCATAGATATCATCTGTATTGGGAAGCACAAAGCTCCAGTTATGGCCTCTATGTAATTATTTAAAATGTTTCTGTGAATGTCTTCCAATACTATTGTTTTATTAAAAACTGGAAAATTTAGTGTTTGGTATTTCAAAAGGCAGCAAATGTTGATATTGCACTTCTCCCTCCCACTCCCTACATTACTCCMTCCATCTAGAATTCTTTTAAAATTCTTGTAATCAAATCCTACCTGATATCCTCGTATGTCTGCACTCTTTTTCAAAATTTTGTTCTCCATTCCCCACAGAGCACATGTCTGGAAAGTTACTCAAGTAAGTGAAGAGAAGTCAAACTGGGTTTTGTTCCATTGCTTTTCATATCTTGCCAATAGTTCCCTTCACTCAGAATATGTTAATTTCAGCCGTATGAAATGTTATTTCTGGGAATCTTCTTTTATGTCATTGCTAGAAAAACTGAACATGGATTTCTTTTGAGCGGCCTCTGGTGGAAAGGCTTGCTTTCTGTCGGAATAAACTAAGGATGGTTTAGTTCAATTTCTGATCTTTTCTTCCTTTATTCTGGAAATTAAGTACACATAATTATTAATAACTAATCCTTAATGAATAACTAATTATGAATAATGAATTATGAATAACTAATATTCACACTTAACTCTAGWGTCTACCCTGCTGAGTCACTGAGCTATGTGAACTTTTAACTTTTGAAATGTTACTGGAATAATTTCTCCTAAAATACTGACCTGTATACACTAGTGAAAATTTCACTGTCACAGTAAAACTAGTTAATTATGGTGTAAAAGTTGCCAAAGAACTTATATGACTACCAGACTGATGTGTCCTTTCTAGTCAAAGTGTAATCATTCACCAATTTAGAACAGAATAAAACAGAACAGAACAGAATAGGTACTCCAATCAGGTTGGACAGAGCTTTGAGCAACCTGATCTAGTGAAAGATGTCCCTGCCCATGGCAGAGGGATTGGACTAGATGATCTATAAAGGTCCCTTCCAACTCAAACCATTCTATGATTCTATGATTAAAGCACTTCCACTTTATATGAAAGATTGGAGGACAATTAAAAAAAACTTATAATGAAACTTCCTTTCAAGCTATATAGAAATACAAAAATATAAAAACTAAATACCAGTTAACTGAACACCAATAATACAATTATAAATATGCTTCAGAATTTAAAACTACAAAAGCTGTAAGATTAAAAGTTGAAGTTCCCAAAATTGTCTTAATCTTCTTTACAATTGTATAACCAAATGACCTCTTTCATAAGCACAATAGTTAATACAAAATGCYAGTTAACACATTAAGAAGTATGAAAATGAGATAAGATAAGCCATTATGTCAGCTACCAATTCCTTCAGCAAATACATTGTATGAATTCTAGTTCTACCATCACGGTCTAAGGCATTCTCAGAATCACTCATATGTCATCATATTAATTTTTCTTCACTGTCTTCAATTTCTGGATTTTTCATCAGACTGAGAGGTGTTGGTTAGGTCTTTGTAAGTGTCAGTGATAACAAACTAGATTCACACAGAATGAAACTTGAGGGAGAACTGACCTACCTGTGCCCTGTGATAATGTGTTGACACTTGCCAGATGACTCAAATGTGCGCTGCCATATCTGTTGGCACAATTACAGTTTTCAAAATATACCTAAGGAATGTAAGAAGCCCATTTGAAAGAAGAAGGAAATTCTGAAGTAAAGGGAATTCACATTCTTAGTCCTCTACAGAATGATGCTATTATTGAAGGAGCTAAAGAAAGCAGTTTGCTTACTGAAGAGAGCCTAGGGAGAAGGAGAGAGTGGAAATAATAAAGAAAGACTAATTGCGTTACTTAAAAGGCAGATGACTCAAAGACAAACAGAATGAATGACACATAGTAAGAACAACTGCACAGAGAAAAAACATGTGCTTTCTAAGGCAGCACTAAAACACGCAGAGCCTGTAAGGTCACTTGAATCAAAGGCACAAAGAAGCATCCAACAACCTGCCTGGTAAGTTCAAGCAAATCAGACTTCTCACACAGCAAAAAGACAGAAATCACAGTGTGTCAAAAATAAATTGGCAGGTTGGGTCAAGGGACTAAAGAGACCAATACTAATGGAGAAATGTAAGTAAATAGCATTGTGCAAGAGTTTGAAAACATGCAATTGAATAACTGAATGTTAAGAATATGATTACAGCAAAGCAAAATTATTTAGCCAGAAAACACAGTTTATGAGTAAGGGCAAAAAGACTAAATTAGACACCTTATTTCCTCTTCTGCTGCTTTTTTGTACTGGATTCATTTTATTAATCTTCACTCTGTAGAAGTACAGGCTTCTCTTTAGTAGACCTACACCAGTGTACATAGTGTCTACCAGAGAGACAGATTTATCTAACTCCTAACATAGTTTACAGGCCCATATTTATAAACATAAATCTGTATAAGTACGTCTAGATAACTGCATATTAGTGTATCTAAAGGGAAGGAGGACAAAATATAAAATACAACAGCAATCGAATACCATTTGCATAACCATAAGAGAAAGCCTATCAAGATTGAGCTCTRTATGGAATGGGGAATACAGAAAAGGTTCTGGATTCTGTATTTCTCTTTCAGTACCCTGTGAAAAAAGATTTCTTTTAGAAAGCTTGAAACAGACTCACCATCTCAGTCACTATAACCTACAAAACACTTCAGTTTTAAAAAATTTCAGTACCTAATTAGTAACCAGACTGGATATTAGAAAAACTGTTAGAGTTTCATGTCAGATCCAACAAGCCAGGGTGGTGCAGTTCCATGTGCCCAACTCCAACCTGTAGGAAGGCTGAAGATGAGTTCCCAGAAGGCACACGCACACAAAGCACGCATATATACCACATGTATACACATGTACACAGCCAGCCACATGGATCACAGACAGACACTCAGAGCACTCACATGAACGTAGACAGCATCAGCAGCCTCATACTGTTCCTGTCTCTGTCTGAACAAGACAGGGGGTCATAAGTGACAATATACATACAGATATGTAGGAGTTGGGTCCCTCCAACAGCCTGGTTCAGACCTGCAGCCTGCCTAGCAGCTGCACCTGGATCCCAGTCTCCCCAGTTGCTGGCAGTGGCACATACCATCCCCAAGGCTACAGCCCCACTCCAGCTTCTGGTACAGACCATTGCACACACACATATACACACAGAGTTGACAAGGACTCCCCTGTCCTCCATATCTGGACACTAGGGCCTAGGTTCTCCTGGGACAGCCCTGGGAGGGATCCAGAAAAAGCATCGCTTCCCACCTGCAACTGTTCTCCCCTGCTCCTCTGGACTTGTGCAGGTGGGTCTTTGATGGGCTGACGGCACCTGTAATGAGTGTAGGGGTAGCTGGGCCAGGATCTTTTTGGGGGTGCCCCTCCTGCCATTGCCTCTATGCGCCTTGGTGGATGTACAGATGAGCTTTTATCATGTAACCTAACAAAACCCATGATGCTAAAGAAAATAAGGAACTTTAAAATTACTATCAATCACAATAAAAATAATTTTTTTGCAGTGGTATATAGGAAATTTACAATTTTCTTAGTCAACATAGAACTGCATTTTGCTAACCTGAGCCCTGCATTTGCAATTTTGAAAGTATAAACAGTATACTGTTTATATATATAAACAAAAGTGAGAATTGCAGTAATAAACAAAAGCATTATCTGCCTTAGGTCAAACTGATACCATTTTCACTAAGGCAATAAGCCTGTTTATTAGTGGCCCAGTTTTTCTTCCACTGAAATCAATAGCAAACATTCCATTAATTTCTATTGCCCCACATTGAGGATACACTAAATAGTCTTCTCCTGTTTAGCAAATTTTTTTCAGACAGATGTTAACACTTGACAGTTTGGTTAATCTGTGCAATATAGTGTGACATTTTGGTTTTTTCCAAATTAAGAAAGACATAAAGTAAGTTATTTTCCTATGCAAATTGGTATTACTCTCCTCTGATGAAAATGTAAACTTAAAAGAATGTTATAAGAACTTAGATATTAGTGAATTTTCTCTAAAATAAAAACGAATGTGGAATGTTTCTATAAATTTGCAATTTAGCTTAAAATTTAAATAGCAAGCATGGTAAAATGTGCATACCCAGAGTGACAAGAGCAATATACCCTGAGGAAATCTCCAGATGGCAATGTACCAGAGGAATAACAAGCAAAACATGAAAAATCTCCAATCCGCTACTTATTTAAACCAATTTTCCTTTCCACAGCCAACCTATGTTTCTCTCTATCATAAAAGACATGCAGAGCACATCAGTGGCAGGTCCTTATTCGAGGTCATCTTTTTCAGGATATGTTCATAGACTAATTACAAGCTGGTGTAAAGATGAAAGCATCTTTACATCCTTATAAACATATGTGGGTTTAGCTGATATTTAACAGAGATGAGAGAGTACTAATTTTCCCTGTACCTGACTTTCAGGAAAAAATAACTTTTCAAGCTGTTCTCAGAAATACCTCAGTAAGTTGTAATTGAATGGAAATAATTTATCAATTTAAGTAAACAACCCACAGAGTGATTATTCAGGAATATCTTCATCAGCTTTATTGAATAAGTCAACCAATATTTTACAGGTRAGAATACATGCCATTTCAAGTTCATTTCCTGAAACATGAAGTTCAGGTTAGCCTTTCACATAGTTCAAGGATCACTCACTTCACACTACAGGTGCACTTAAAAACAGAACTTTCCCAGACAGTAACAACAATGTGTGCTTTGTCATAAGTTGGATGGAAGAGAACCATTAGGAACAGTTTGTTGGTTTGGGTTTTTTTCCCCTCCCACGAACAGAGGTGAAAAAGGCTGTGTGGGCAGATTTATCCCTCTAGACATCAAAGTGGTACATACAAATATAATTTTAACTTGGTAAATGCTGACTTTTCCTGCTGACTCTATTGAAGAATTTCAACAAACCAAATAATGAGTCATGATCTTATCCAATTTAACTTGCTGAAAATGGAGGAGCTTTAATGGGTACTGGGCACTATTTTCAGCAACAAGGCTGAACTCTCAGATATTTACTCATATCAGTGATGCTATCCATATAACTAACTTGAAAGAAGTCAGTGGTCGTACTTATGTAGTCATTACTAGCAAACAGCACTCACAATCTGGAAAACTGAAATTATTGAGTGTTTTAAGAAATCTACCCTCTTTTTTTTCCTGTTAAACTAAGATTCTTTGCTTCTTTAACCACAAATTTAACCAGAAAGAATAAGAATGTGCTATACAATTTTTCTTTGAAAAAGATATCTTTTTTAATTGTAGCTATTAAACCCCCAAATCTTCAGGTAATATTTGCTGGTTGGTCAAAGATCTGATCTGCAAGCAAAATACTGCGGGAAAGGTGGCCGTCAATTTTAGTATTCCTTTTAACAGTCATCTTCCAGTAGAGTTCATTATGATAACATTTTATCAATGTTTTGAAGTGTTGAGGTCATAACTGAAAAAGATCAGTACTTAGGTCACATTGGCCTATTGTTATGCTTAACTGCAGTTCTTGCATGCAAAAAGTTCCATAACCGGTAGAAATGAACCAGAATAAGATGGAAGTAGACTTAAAAGGCAATTGGTCGAGCATGCACACACACACAGGTACACACACACACAAAAGAAATGAAACAGTCCTTTGTTTTCAAGAGAAAGACTAATACAAAATGTCACTTTACTGGCATCCAGATTTTTGAAAACTCATGTTTTAAAACACCTTCCCTGATCATGTATGTTTAAAAAATGGTGAGAATGCAACATTGGAAAATTCTGGTATGGGTGATGAGCCTTGTGACAGAATGTAAAATAAGAGACACGTCTTAATTTATTTTCATATTTACAGTAGAGGAATAGTAATCTTTCCACTGCCTAGAAGTTTCCAGGTCTTGCCTCACCCCATTCCTGAAACAGTTGATAAATATGTCTCGAAATACAGTAGGTTAGAGCTCTCTAATCTTTGGAGTGGCTTTCAAAGAAGTTGCTATGTAAAGGGAAAAAAAAAAAAAAGTCTTTCAAGGAAAAAAATGCTTCTGATTCTTATAGGATCAGCTATATAATATACTGGGAAGTAAAACAGTTTTAATGTATATCTGCATATACGGTGGGATGGAAAGAGAAAATGTGCATCGTAATGCCTCTAAAGTACATAATACCCAGGACACCCTTTAAAAATACAAGAAGAGGACAGAAACTTTTGGAAAGAAGCAAAGAATCTCACTGGACCRTGTAAAAACATACATAGCAGTAGCAGAAGATCTTATTGAAATAGTTTTGTATAAATATTTTATGCTTAAAATGGTTCCAGTTCTGGATTGTGCTCCTATCACTATTAGCTAACCTCCATAAAGTAGTAAATAGCCATTTGTTCTAGCTGAGAAAATAGTCTAGTATTTTCCCATTTGGTATGTATGGTCCTGAGCTAGTATCTATGTGGTAACTTGGCAGTAAAGGTCTGCCTGCACAGAATTTTAGGACAAAATCCCATTGAAATCAAAGCGATCAGTTTTGACCTTCCCAGTACTTTTTTTTTCTTGCTCATTTCATCAATAACTTGATCACCAGTAAACCAACCCCAAAAGAAATTTTCATATCAGGAGAGATGAGGAAGAGTCAGATAGAGAATGAAATGTTCTCGAAATATTATAGAGTTTAGAATTTGTTTTCAAACCCAAAATCAACATTTTGATTCTAATTTCCACTTGATTTTTTCTTTTGCTTTGAATCATACATGCGATTCTGGTGGGGCTGGGTAATTTTCAACCTATGTAATTTCTCAGCCTTATTTTAAATGAATCATGAAAGTCTGTGAAATTAGATTATTTTAAGGGAATCACAGTATATGGTCCACCTGCTTTTTTAGAACATCAGTGTAGATTAACAGTTTTTTTCCAGAGGTGTAAATTATGAAATACAAAAAGGGGAACAGTGCCTCAGATTTTGAAAATTGTGTAAGAAATTATGGTGGTTAGCCTGAGTTGAAACTTCTATAAAGGGTTTTTGAGAATTCATCCCAAACAGACCTATAGAAGTCTGAAGTTATAATATTTTACACTTATGCCTATTTAATTAAATGGCATATCAATTCATTTAACCGAACACTGTCTATTTAAAAGTCATATGGGGCCAATTCTCCTCCAGGTTACATTGCTTTAAATCTGAGTAATGTCATTCAAGTTAATAGACTTAATCACGTCAGTGRTGGTTTTTTATACGTATAAGTCTTTCCAGAGCTAGTGTCTTTAACTACATATTTTTTAAAGCAGACATATATTATTTATCTTCTAATGGTGCTGTGGTAATCTGACCTTGGTGCCAGGGAAGGTTATGCAGCAGATCATCTTGAGTGCCGTTACATGGCATGTACATGACAAGCAGGTGATCAGGCCCTGTCAGCATGGGTTTATGAAGAGCAAGTTCTGCTTGACTAACCTGATCTCCTTCTATGACAAGGTGACCCGCTTACTGGACAAGGAAAAGGCTGTGGATGTTGTTTACTTGGACTGTAGTAAAGCTTTTGAAACCATTTCTTACAGCATTCTCCTGGAGAAACTGGCTGCTCATGGCTTGGACAGGTGTATTCTTCACTGGGTAAAAAAATGGCTGGATGGCCGGGCCCAAAGAGTTGTGGTGAATGAAGTTAAATCCATTTGGTGGCCGATCACAAGTGGTGTTCCCCAGGGCTCAGTTTTGGGGCCMGTCTTGTTTAACGTCTTTATCAATGATCTGGATGAGGGGATYGAGKGYACCCTCAGTAAGTYTRCAGATGACACCAAATTGGGTGGGAGCGTTGATCTGCCTGAGAGTAGGAAAGGTCTACAGAGGGATCTGGACAGGCTGGATCGATGGGCTGAGGCCAATTGTATGAGGTTCAACAAGGCCAAGTGCCGGGTCCTGCACTTGGGTCACAACAACCCCAGGCAACACTACAGGCTTGGGGAAGAGTGGCTGGAAAGCTGCCTGGCGGAAAAGGACCTGGGGGTGCTGGTCGACAGCCGGCTGAACATGAGCCGGCAGTGTGCCCAGGTGGCCAAGAAGGCCAACGGCATCCTGGCCTGTATCAGGAATAGTGTGGCCAGCAGGAGTAGGGAGGTGATMGTGCCCCTGTACTCGGCRCTGGTGAGGCCGCACCTCGAATCCTGTGTTCAGTTTTGGGCCCCTCACTACAAGAAGGACATTGAGGTGCTGAAGCATGTCCAGAGAAGGGCAACGAGGCTGGTGAAGGGTCTGGAGAACAGGTCTTATGAGGATTAGCTGAAGGAGCTGGGATTGTTTAGTCTGGAGAAAAGGAGGCTGAGGGGGGAGGCCTTATCACTCTCTACAACTGCCCGACAGGAGGCTGTAGTGAGGTGGGTGTCGGTCTCTTTTGCAAAGTAACAAGTGATAGGACAAGAGGAAATGGCCTCAAGGTGCTCCAGGGGAGGTTTATACTGGATATTAGAAAAAATTTCTCTACTGAAAGGGTTATCAAGCATTGGAACAGGCTGGCCAAGGAAGCCGTTGAGCCACCATCCCTGAAGGTATTTAAAAGACATGTAGATATGCTTAGGGACATGGTTTAGTGGTGGACCTGGTTGTGTTAGGTTGACAGTTGGACTCGATGATCTTATTGATCTTTTCCAACCTAAATGATTCTATGTTTCTATGTTTCTAAACAGCAGTAATAACATCAACTAACATACTTTTACAAAAGGAAAGCTTAAAATTAGAAAACTAGAAAACTTTAAATGTTCAGACTTAGTAGATGTTCAAGAAGTGGAAAACAAACACTCTCCTTACTTAAACTCAGATTAAGATTATAAAGGCAGACAACATTAAAGATTCACATGCAATTCAAAAGCACATAATACATAAATAAATAAATAAAACCCAAACCAACAAAACCACAGTGCAAAACAATAGGTTAAATACTCATCTTTGCACACAAAGAGCATATGTCCTTGAACTCCTCCTTGGGGGAAGTTATGCTCATTCAAAAGACTATGAATAAATTTTCTCCTGTTCTCCTCTGTCCCCACACCAGTAAACTGGAGTATACAGATAGTAGAACTCACTAAAATAAAGGAATAACAGAAAAGAGAATGTTGTCACTTGTCAAAAGCCAAAGAAAGATTATTTGATCTAACATAAAATTAAATTAAGACTAGGTGTTGGGATTTGTTTGTTGTTTTTTTTTTTTCTTTTTAATTTAATAGTAATAAATGTAGGAAGGGGCACAGTGTTGGTATCGTGGCTACTGGTTTGTTCAGAGGACCTAATCTGTAGGTCTACTTTCACATTTTATTTGTTGTCTGATGTCTATCAGGTAAACCTCTGACAAATCACATCTTAAYACCCTTGCTTCTGCTCCCACAGCTTTCCATAATGTTGTGTCTGGGCTGCTATTGAATGCATGTGAAACAGTAGAACCTAACTTCTAACTTCTAACCTAACTTCTAATCCTGCAACTAGGGTCCAACATATTATAAACAAATCATTACAAAACGAACAGACCTGTATTTTTGATCATAGCATCTAATATATCATTTTACTCATTAATTATTATTTTATCACTGATTACCAGGAGGAAACATTTCTGTGATTATTAAATAGCAAGGAAGATAACAGATAGGATAAAGGTGTGACCCCCCAGATTTTGCAAAAATATACGTCAAAAAAGTCACATAAATAGATATGAAGTTATTGAAGATTGAAACAATTGCTAGAAAGCATATGGGCAAAGTAAGAATGATCTAATTTTACACTTCCTTAACTTCAGATAATAAAGAGTAAAAAAACAGCATTAATATCCAAAAACATCTTATTGTTGAGATGTGTTGATAACTACCTTCAGTCATAGATTGATGATAAAACATCTCATATCAATTTCACATCAGAAGTGTTCAACTTGTGGGCCTTTTTGTGCGTGTCCTAAGGAACTGCAAATTAAGCTGTTCAATAATTTTTTGGGTACTACACTTGCTCTTGTAAACTATCATATGTGATATATGAGACAAAAAACCAATCCTTCCTCATTTTCAAGGTGCAAATATTCAGCTGGTATACTGAAGTCAGTAATATATCTACAGACACGCACATAGACACAAAGGAAGCTATAGAATATGGAAGGTGTATAATAAACTTCTATTAGTGTAAGTTTAGAATGGGTCCAGTACTCCTGGGTAGCAAAACCCAGCACACTTTTTCCAGCTCAGAGCAAATGAAAACATTGAAATCTTTCACCAGACCACTCTGCTTCCACTTGGAACGTCAAATGCCCTCATTGCTGGAGCTGGTCATGATATCGTCAGTGAAAGAGGGTTTAAGAATTGAGAGAATGCTAAAATAGCAGATCAACCAGCTGCCCAGTTTTGTTACGAGGAACTTAAGAAACCTCTTTGAGAAATTTCGAGAAAATCTAGTTTTAACTCTAGTTCAAGGGTGAGTCTTTTTGAAAATTTCTCATAGCACATAAAATTAAATTACTTCTGACTTTGCCAGTTTCCATTAATTCATTACTACAGACCACCAAGGAAGATAGAAAATTCATCAATAATATATCTAAATTTAATCTAAGTAGCTTTACAGCACATATGAATGTCATGTTTCAAAGTACACCATCTCAAAGCTTTTCAAGACGGGGAAAGTGGTCATAAAAGCAGATTATGTTAATCACACTTAACAGGTAGAATTGTATTATCTATAGTGGCAAGAAGTTTCTTTTTTACTCCATAATACAATGAAATATATAACCCTTAACATCACAACAGATCAGAAATTGATATCACTCATTTTACAACTTGAATGACTGTAACTTTGTAAGGAAAATCCTCTATGTTGAGTGGGAAAATATTCTATGATGGCAGTCTATAGTTACTAGGTCTTTTCCTTTTTTTTAATGATGGTTGTTTTATCAACCATATGACATACTCAAGCCCTGAGGAAATTGGTT
The DNA here is from genome assembly GCA_030449065.1 of Oceanodroma leucorhoa. NCBI lineage: Eukaryota > Metazoa > Chordata > Aves > Procellariiformes > Oceanodroma > Oceanodroma leucorhoa. The sequence continues at coordinate 2,514,353 of JASVER010000103.1, read as the reverse complement.
GTGGAGTACTTCTTTGGTCTATGAAAAGAGCATAATCTTAGAGTTTCCTGACCCTGGCCCTTACAAACCCCCCTTTTCCAGCCGCTAATAGCTGGGCAAAAAAAAAAAAAAAAAAAAAAAAAAAAAAAATCATTATGCAATATTCTATACTGATTCCCTGCCTTACATTTTAGGGCATTTTTGCCTAAAGTGTGTCAGCTGTTTCTGGGAAGAGATTAGTAGAAACAAATCGTTTATTTTATACCAAAAAATTCCCAGTTTTTCTCTCGGAAGTTTTGTTGTCTCCAGACTTTAATTAGAAGACTACAAAATTGATAGAGACATTACCCATAAGTTAAAGCTCTACCATTACTAGCCATGTAAAATCAAGCCAAATTTAGCAAAGTAATAAGTTTCAGGGACATATGACTTTTACTTTTACTTTTACCCAGCTATTAGTTTCTGGCATGTGAAACAGTCTGACTACTGGTCTCTGGGGAGTTTCTTCTTCTTCCATAAAGCTGAATTTCCTGATGTCCAACATGCAGGGAAGATGGGTCCCTCTGTGTTCTTATCAACAGTGATGCTGGAGCAAAGCGTGGAAGGAAGGGGATCCGATTCTGCTGTGAGTAGGAAAGGGTGATTGCAGGAGGCACAGGAGACCCTGGTAGGCACAGTAGAGGCGTGTAAGGCAAACAAAGAAACAGGATATGAGGTGTGAGGATAGAAAGAAAAAAAGTGGCTGATACCGTATAACTGCAACCTGCTTCTCCATTAGCTCATGTATTAGAGATCTGTCTTGTTAGTCTAAAAATCTTAGCACTGACAATATCGTGCTGAGTGTCAAAATTATTTATTAAAAAATTAGGATTTTCAGAATAAGGGGTTGCTTTATGTATCTAGACATGTCAGTTTTCAAATGCACGATCAAACTCTGATCTACTTACTGTAAGGTAGAGTTATACACTGCATGTTGTTAAACCAAAATTATAAAATGAAGAATTATTGTATTTAAGATCCTTCACCTGATGCAAGAATGGGAACATTCCCAAACAACATCATAGAGAAGAAAGGACACCTTTTTCTCTAGAGAATGCCTGTGCCACAATGTTCATGTCAGAAGCTGGGCAAGTCACCAGAGCTACATCATAACATTTGGCCTGTGTTTTTTTCTCATTTACTGAGTAGTTAACATAGAGACACCATGATCCACAGTGGTGAAAGTGCTAAGAGTTAGCAGTTACAGCTGAAGTGGATTTAAAGTTGGGCCTTCAACATAACAAGTAACCTACAACACTCAGGGTATCAAGTTATTCAGATGTTGCTGAACATTCAGTGAGAATTTTCAGAATTAGTAGGTAACTTTGTAAGTCTTGCAGAATCTTAATGTTTAAAATGTACTAATTTACTCCAGAAAACCATATTTTTACATCAGCAATCTCCAAACCAACTGACTACACATGCTATCCAATTTTAGCAGCTGTGATAAGGAACTGTTTGCTGGATCAGGATTTAACTTAAAATGTAAGGTACGTAATAAGGTACAATCTTGTCCAAACTGTGTCTCTAATTCTCTTGCTCATACCACTTGACACTCATAAAGAGCTCTCCAAAGGCAAAAAGGCATTCTGAAAAATCTACTTTGGTCATATATTTTCCAACATGCTTCTGTCTATGTCCATCTTACYATATCTTTCTAGCCTATTACAAAATATTTCTGCAAGGTAATTGATCCAGGAAATGATATTACTTACAAAAAGAAGCAAGTCTGGAAAATCTATTTGTGTTCCTTTTGATTTTAATCATTATTATTGAGGAATAGTGTTGATGTCATCRCCTTTACAAGCCAGCCAGTTCAGCCAAAACCAGAATAGCATTCCAAGTGTGAGTACGAATAAGGAGTGATGGCTGGTTGGAATTTTAATTCAGGCTTTTACAACTTCTTACGGCAAGTCTAAAAATTAGACTATCGTTTAATCTGATCAGTAGAAGAAATCTAAGAGGCCTCCTGTATCTCTCTCATATGTAGGCATGACAACAGCTGACAGTGACACATGAGGTGGCAACATCAGATAGATTATGTAGATGCCACCTGACACTAGCAAATAAATGCTTTCAGTATATATGACTCAAAAAACCTCATGTTTCCCCTGTCACTTGCAGTAGTGCAGCAGGGTGACCACAAGACACATGGCAGTGATTTTACTTGGGCTGCACAAGCTTGCCACTTAAAAGGCAAGCGTCACTGATCTCTCTCAAGACTTTTATAATTTCAAGCTCATGAAGTAAGAACCTTATCTTTCATCTTAATGACATTAATATCTAATTTAGCATTAACAGGGATGAAGTTTAGAATGAGGTACTCATTTCTGGTTTTATTTATTTGGGATTTGTCTGACTTTTAACATTGTCTTAAAAACAGTGAAGCCAGTAAAGACAGTCTCCTCAAATTCATCCCTTTCCTGCTGAGCGAAGTACAAGTACAGCTCCCAGATGACGCTGTCCACGTGGTTCAGGCTGAAAGCAATGGCCAATGTGACAACTCTTTTATGTTTATGGTCAATTTACAGGCTTATTTCTGGTACTTTTAATGAATTAAACTACAGAAACAGATTCTACTTCTTCAGAACATGCCAGTACCATTCACAGTGAAGTAAAGCGACTCTCCTACAGTGACCTTTAAAATTTATAATCCAAGGACTTATGCTAGGATGTGAGTATGATTGTGTGTGTGTATAGATAGGCAGTGAAGCAATCTTACATTTGCTTGGTTCAGTGATTAACCAAACCACAGAACATTAATTTAAATGAAGTAATGTAAAACACTGTTGACTTGTATAAGATGAGATAAACTGAGATGCCATACTTCTAAATCTTTAAACAATTTTTTTTTTTGTAATTTATTTTACACAAATCTCTTTTTTTTTTTTTTTTGTAATTTATCTGTTTGGGGCTTGCACATAAAATTGTTTAATTTTTATCCTTCATTGATTGAGAAGATTGCTGTATCTTATAAAATATTTATATAAATAAAACACAAGGTGATTTAACATTTGAAAATGTCAAGTCTTTTTAAAATTATTTTTTCTTCCAATATAAGAACTACAAAAGCAGTCAATGCAGCCCTGATCTTACTGTCCCTTTGATGTCTGAGAAAATAAAAATGATGAATTTACATTAAGTATGCCAAAAGCGAAAATGTTCCAGTGTATTTATGAATTAAAGGGTAATCATTTAGATAAATCATGTTCTCAATTTGAAGCACATTAAGGAAAGAAGACCTTAGCTAAATGTATTGAAAACTCCTTTTCTCATGAATTTGCAATGCCTTAAAAAAATCATGATTTCTCTGTCTGGCTACCTACACTAACATTCTTTTTTTTTCATTATTTCCTCTTCTTTGTGAGTAATTTGAATGATAATTAGGTAGCTTTATATCATTGCATTACTGTAGATAATTTTTAAAAATACTGAGATGAATTCTGGAAAAAAAAGTCTATCATCTGTGAAGTTATGAAAAATTTTGTAAGATTACATTCTAGATCACCAAGAAACCTTGATACCAGCCTATTAAGTTGCTGAAAGTTTCAGAACCTTGATTTGAACCATGAATCACTCCCAGTCCCATACTCTTCCTCCCACTTCCTGAAAGCCCAACAAGAAAATAAAAAGGAAAAAAGTTATTTTTAATAGTTTAAGGTGAGTAGCTGTAACCTGGGCTAAACAATTGTTTCAGTAACACTGATGAAACTCCCTAGGAACTCAGTTGCTTTTCCCTCGTTAGGTTAGAGAAGGTTTAAAAGTCTTTATAAGGTATAAATACAACCCTGCAATACGTATATAATTCTAGAGCAATGTTCATAAAGGCAATGGAAATAGTTTGGACTTTTACTAAAGGTACTGCTGATATTGATAATGTTATCTCAATTATTTCTAAGATTTAAATTTGAGGACTGCTAAAATGTGCATATACTCTTTTCCCCCTGCTTTACTATAACTTTATCTATCCTAGATCAACTGGTTTACTTTGCTTATATATCAATACTTTCCATCCACTACACAATCATTAAAGAGAGCTATTCCAGTTCAGTTAATTCTAGAGTGACAGCTGAAGAGAGAAGCAAAAGTTCTGCATAAAATTTACTTCTATATTTGAAAAAATAATTTAATCCCCACAAAAAAAAAAAAAAAAGCAGCATACCTAAGGTCTCTTCTTTTCTTCCTCTGAACCACTGTAGATCCTTTGCTAGCATGGTGAACAATTCTGAAAATCTCAAAATTTCAGATTTTTTAAAAGATATTAAATCTTCCCCTCAACAATATTGGAGAAGTGCAGTAAAATTAACTTGATATTACTACATGGACTAAATGGATATCAGTGGATTATTTCAGTGGTGATTTCTGTCCACTGAAATCAAGTGACAGGAAATAAGTGATACTACACCACGAAAACATAATTCCTTGAAAATTCCTTCACAATTAATGCATATATGAAGTTAAACGGATAAGCCTGGGCATTAAACCTCATAGCCTGTGCTCATGACGGTAAGAAGGAAAGACTGGTAAAAAGGACATGCCAGGACATAACCTTGTGCTAAATAATGAACTGTATGTTATTTCAGTTGTAAAATACAGGAGATCAGTTACCAAAAATTTGCGAGGCAGTTGGAATTCCTCTATGTGTAGTGAGAGACACTTGACACTCTTTAAAGCTCCCTTTTGAAAAGAAACTGCTGATATTATTCATCTTCTGACAGAAAGTAAAATAAAGAAAAGGGGGGGGGGGGGGGGGGGGGGGAATCCCTGACCTTAAAGCCTTTAGCAGAGAGAAACAAGCCCAAGCAACATTCAGGGCAAGTACTCAGTTTCCAACTAATCCAGTTTCACGGTAACTCTCTTCGGAGATGTCTGCACAGAAATTAGTTTTGTGCTCTCACAGATTGTTATTCACTATTTTCCACTCAAACTACCACCTCACCTGAATATCAGAAGACAGGCTCCAGAGTTTTCTTCTCTGAAACCAAAGAGTTATGTAGAGTGCCAAATACTTTAACCGAGCAAATGGTTCTCATTACACTTTTACACACGTCACCGTCACAAGGGCTATGTGGCGTACTATATTGTTGGGAGAAAGTTTTGAGGATTTCTATTGAAAAGAAACATTACACTCTGTATTTTAGAGCATCTATATTACAGTGTACATAGCAAAAGCCCAGATAAAAGACAGTTTTGTTCCTTGGATTGGTAACCCATCAATTTTAAAAAACAAATAAAAAAGGTCTGTAGTGTTATACCAGTATCCACAAAAGCTTCACTGCTGATGGGCTAGTAATTTGACAATGAAAATCTACATGCTTACAAAGCTAAAACAGTCATAAGAGTGGTTTGATATTGATTTGAACTAATTGAGATGTTCTTAGTTTTGCTTTAAAGACTTTTTGTTTTACGCTTTTCCTTAATAATAATGTAATAATAATATAACTAACATTTACAAAGGGTGGCGGCACTGAAGATGAGGGTCTCTCATGTTACCTGCTGTACTACTCTAGCACTCTAGCAGCTGAGGGATGTTTCACTGTCTATGCACAGTGCTGATAATGTGTCAATATCACCTGTATTGTTAAAAAAATATTTTATGCCTCACATTTTCTGTCAAATCTTCCAACTCTTTCAAAACAGTTGTGCTATTGGCCTAGAAAGGATAATGTGTGATGATATTAGGTGCATGACCACCTCCTGCAGCTGCTCTGGCCCAGGACCCTCCTGCCTGGCTGCTGGAGCCCAGCCCGATGCCCTGGGGACCCAGGGTCTCTGACCAGGCTGAGGGATGCAGTGCTGCTTTGCCCTTTGTGGGTTCAACCAGTAACGAAGCTGAGCATGTACCCCAGAGACACACAGACAGACAGATACATACAGGTACATACACACACAGAGAGGACACTGAAACACACAGACACACACAGTACACTGACGCGGCCCTCGCAACTTCTTGTGCACCCCCAGCCCATTTGCTGGTGGGGTGGGGTGAGGAGCAGAAAAGGCCTTGACCCTGTGTAAGCACTGCTTAGCAATAACGAAAACATCCGTGTTATCAACACAGTTTCCAGCACAAATCCAAAACATAGCCCCACACTAACTACTATGAAGAAAATTAACTTTATCCCAGCCAAAACCAGCACATCCTCAAACGTGTTGTCTCAGTTTTCATCTCACTCCACCTTTCCACTTCTGACCACCTCTATGTTTTCTGTTGCCTCACAATCCTATCACCTCATGCCAATCATTTGTTGCAATAACTGATCCCTCTTTTATTCCCAGAAGCCTACTACYCTTTATATGATGATTTTCTTCTAAATTCCTCTTTATACCAACCACATGAAAACATCTGAAATATATTTTTACATGTTTTATCCTGAAATTAAAACTAAGTTGTGCAATTTAACTTTTAATATCCAGAGAAAAAAGGCAACAGAAACAAACTTTGGGAGAAAAGAAAGGAAAGAAAGCAGAGGTGAATTGATTATTTAGGAAAGAAAACCTGTTAAAAAATGAGAATAAAACCAACGAACATTAAGTTACATTACATTACATTACACAGCAGACTTCCAGAAAGAGCTGAGAAGGGACTTACTGGTACAAGGACAACTCGTACTGTAAGAAAAGATGAAGAGAGAGTGAAGGAAAGTAGGATTCAGGAAGATTGTTAAACATGTACTCCTGGAATGCCTGGAGACTTTATTACAGAGACAGGTTGAAAATGTGTTCCCAGAGTCACCCAACTGCAAGTACTCATTAGGTGATAGAAGATCGTTTGTAGTCAGGAAGTACCTATGGAAAAAGTAATGACTGATGCATCCTTAAATGAGAAAGAAAAAATTACGAAGTGAGAACAAGGGTGCAGGAAAAATAAATCTTATTAAATAAGAAGCCATAACAGTATGAATTGAACCAACAAGCAGGTTATGATGTTTTGTAAATTGCTTGTCATTGAATAATGGTTGAATAAACATGGAATGGATTCTTGACATCCAGCACCTTYACAAGTCCTAACACCTTTATGTCAATGAAAATTTCAGTTAAAATTACACCCAGGACTAATATGGCTGGAATTTCATTTGCACGTACTTTCACTTTTTGGAAAGTGACCTATTAACAACTGCTTTCTATGTAAGATTTTCTAAACAGCACCTAAATGTTCTTCCAACAATTAAACATAGTCTCTTGATTATATGTCTATATTAGACATATAATAAAGTCACTGATGATTTAAATTATTTAAATTATTTAAATCCCAAACATTCATGTATCCTTTCTAATGARAACAATTTGATGCTGAAAATTAAATTATTGTCTCCTAGATGAATTGAAAAATTAGAAAAGGTCTCATTCTTCGCCATTTGGAAGACGAAAAAAAGAGTATTTAGTATACTGAAAGAAAAAAAGAACAAAATGGAAAGCAAAACAACTTTATTTATATGTCAAAACTTGCCAATGAAGAACTGACTAGTTTTCAATAGAATTACAAGTAGCAAAAGTTGGGTCATTTCTAAAGGTGCTTAACACCTGTGGATTTCATTTACTTTATTGGAAATTTTAGGAGGTCAGTACAGACAAAAATTGGACTGAAAATTGATAAATATATATTGCAGTTAGAGCTGCAATAATTTTTTTTCTAAGTAAAAGTAGAAAAATGTTTTCATCTCTACAATTAGTGTAAAATGTCTTTAACAACCTTTACCCCCCACCTCAGTTTGTAATTAAATTGATACTATATATGGCCAACCACAATTTGGAGATTCAAACACATTTAATACATTTTTTGGCCAAAAGTAATATGTCCTTTGTAATATAATCAACAGAGATGAGAGCTCCTCAGCTATAAGAAAGTGCTTATCTGAATGAAGAACAATACCTTGATAAACAAGTACTTTTCCTGAAGTTTGTTTTTCTCATTTCATAGAATTTGATGTATACTGAGATCTTGGCAGGACCTGAAGCACTCCACATCTTTTTTTTTCTGCTTTTCTCTTTCTTTTTTTTTTTTTTTTTCCCCCCACACAAATCATACTAGGTTCTGTCTTCTCTCCTAGCGGACGAAGCATAAACTTATTCATCATGTACTTCCATAATTCTTTTGTAAATCTTTCCTGTCTAATCTATCCTACAACTCAACAATATTACCATCCAACCTCACATTTATACCTGTCTGGGGGATTATTTTTGCTGCCTCCATGGAGATAAACCCTGCTGCTAGTCAAATATTCACCTTTACATTTTAGGGGAGAGGAGTAAAGGAGCAGTGTTTGGTCACAGAGAAGAATTATTTTGGTTSATGTAGTTTTTAAAATATCTAAGTTGCTCAAATAATTGAAATAAGCCACATACATAATTTGAATTTCAGCTTTTACTGTATCTGGTGTTTCCATATTTGACAGTCTCAGGGTCCCACAACTATTCCATAAATTGAACTAAAGCAATTCTCTCTTCAAATCCATTCTTTCACCATTTAGATATTACCCGACAGTCCACCAGCAGAGTAGAGCAAGAAGACTAGGAATCTGATCCCAGATTTCTTATTTTTAATGTCTGTCAGTATACTTTCATTTCAGATCAAGGAGTTCTCTAGAAATGTAAGATTTTTCATTTAATGATTTGGCTCACTGACTCTTGAGAAGTAATAGAATTTCTCTTACTGAATAATGAAAATGTTCTTCTGAATTATTGATTTTTTTTTTTAAGTTAGTTTGTGTTTATACACAACAAAGCAGAGGTTTTCAGTTTATCTTCCTGTTTCATTATATTTCCTTTCTATATGCTGACACACAGTAAGTTTATACAACAGTGATATTATACAAAATACTCCAGCAGATGCAAGACAGGAGCTGAGGAATGAGAACCAGTGGAGCTACCTAGCTCTGTTGAATCCATAAAGAACTAAATTGGTTTGCACCAACTCTATTCCTATGGTACTGTTTTTCTTTGCAGAGAGGTACAGGCACTTAAACTTCTCACTACTTTTAACATTAACAAAGTGAGCAATTTTTTTTCCCTATTTTACACCTTTATTTTAAGTAACATATGCAACTATAACTATTATGAGAAGCTGTAGGATGTTATCGTGATTACTATGCATTATWCTTTATAGATAATTTCTCCTCAGATTACCAACTTCCCTTGGCAGGAAACATTCTTGTTAAATGTTCTTTAATCACCAGACAAAAAGTAAACAACATAATAAATGAAGTGTAAAAATAAATGTGTGAAATATATGTCTATTTATTTCTATAATTCATTCATATATATATATTTATATAAATATATGTGCATATAAAATATGCATACATAAAAATATGTTTGCATAGCAATGTTTCAACTGGCATTTCAGTGTATTGAAGACATTTCATTTGAACTTCATTCTATATGGTTTGCAGTTTCCTCAGCAGGCTTAATACAGACTGGAGGRAAGACATATTTCACACATGGATAACCATTGTTTGGAAAATCTGCAGCTTCTTAAAAGTACCAGTCCAGAAAGTAAATTCTCAAGCAACTTTGTACCTTATCAAATGCCTCAGGTACAGACAGACTCAAAGTTGAAGCAGTGTAGATGAGGAAGACAGGGAAGTAAGAAGTGGAAGTTGAAGAGATGGAGAAAAGGGATGTTTTAAGATAGAGAGAGCAAGCTATTGGGAATCAATCACAGGTAGAGAGGCTTTTGCACAGAAAGGGCCTTTGTGTTTTATTATTTACATATCTGCATGTCTCATATTAGTTAGCTGCAAATATCTTTAGAAATAATTCACGTGCCTTCAGATATGTGAATACAGTATTACTTAGGATGCATCTGAATTGCATTCTTTGTACCTATTACAAAATTCAGAACCCCAAACCATGGAATTCTGGTTAAATTTGGTCATTAGTGCTTTCACAGGGGACAAAGGTATAACTATGTATAGATTTTTTTCCAAATAACAAACTAAGAACTTGAGGACAAGAACTATGATTGTTTGCATACTGTAGTGTAAATGTCCCATCAATGCTTTAATAATAATAACAACAACAGTTATTGTAATTGAAAAACAGAAAAATAGCGTCTTCTTCTTTGCTCTCATCCTGCTTCTTTATCAACAATTTTTCTAAAATTTAAAATGCACTCTGAGTATAAATTCTGTCATTCAGAATATAGCAACCTTTAAAATTATATGGCAGCACAAAAGAAGAGAAAATTCTAGAGGCAAAACAAAACAACAAACAACTTTTCCATTACAAACACAACTTCACAGGGGAAAAGTTCTCAACAGAAACAAGAYATAAAAATATACCAATATTCCACAAAGAAAATACAATAACTCTTGAGGTGATCTACATATTTTATTTTTGCTCATTAGGGTAACCTGTTCCCTGACCTGTGACTCTGTTTCATTCTGAAACTAATGAGGAATGCAAGGTCTTCTTAACTCACGAAAATAAAATGTGCTTTAAGCCCTGAGGTGTTATGCATTTGTTTCTTATTTGGAACCTTTCATGATTGTTTCTTTCAAAACTGCTTGAAGTAAACAAAAAGTACTATTTTCTGTTGAAAAACAGTGAGAGAAATACAGTAGTGCATAGTACATGCCATCTYATCGTGCTGAATAATCAGCTAACTCTAACTTTCAAAAAACTGTGAATGAGAAGCCTGAAATTCTTTTTTTATTCCTCCCTTCTGTTGCAATTTGCTTAAGAATCTTTTTTAAAATAATCTAAATAGTAAAAAATAATCAATCTCTGTTTAAAACTTTTTTAAATCTCAGTATTACTTCTTTTACTGGTAGTGCTCTCCAGTTGATGCACGCAGGTTCTGTTCATCAAGAGTGGTCATGAATACAAACACAAAGCATGAAATATATTCCTGAGACTTAGGAAAATTTTTAGGATGTGTGAGCAAAGAAAATAAGAACAACATAACACCCCGCATTTTGTAAGTTTTCATATTTTGCAGCTGAATCAACATCCACATTACACAGTCAGACTGTACCTGTTTAGTTATGTGAGTTAGTTGTCATGTGTGGAGAAGAATCGTGGAGTGGGGAGTCGCGGCCTGCGCGCTGAGCATGCTGTGGGATTGGAATTTAACTAGCAGATGTGCACGTATGCCTGAGRTAAGACCTGAACATGWTGGTTCAGTTGCTATTCTGTAAGGGAGCTGAAAACATCAAGAGAATCGTGTGATTGGCTAAGTCCAAGGCTGAGAACAAACGTGTGGATCATTGCCAAGGGAAAGAGAGACTGTTTTTCTCAGTTTTTCTCAGGGACATGATCCGGGTGATGACTGGGGGAGACAGCAGGACCACCCCGCTATGGTTAGGGATATATAGAATCATAGAATCATAGAATCATTAAGGTTGGAAAAGACCTCTAAGATTATCATGTCCAACCATCAACCCAGTACCCATGCCCACTAAACCATGTGCCGAAGCGCCACATCCACATGTTTTTTGAACACCTCCAGGGATGGTGACTCCACCACTTCCCTGGGCAGCCTGTTCCAATGCTTGACTACCCTTTCAGTGAAGAAATTTTTCCTAATATCCAATCTAAACCTCCCCTGGCGCAACTTGAGGCCATTTCCTCTCGTCCTATCACTTGTTACTTGGGAGAAGAGACCAACACCCACCTCTCTACAGCCTCCTTTCAGGTAGTTGTAGAGAGCGATAAGGTCTCCYCTCAGCCTCCTCTTGTCTAGGCTAAACAACCCCAGCTCCCTCAGCTGCTCCTCATAAGACTTGTTCTCCAGACCCTTCACCAGCCTCGTCGCCCTCCTCTGGACACGCTCCAGCACCTCAATGTCCTTCTTGCAGTGAGGGACCCAAAACTGAACACAGGATTCGAGGTGCGGCCTCACCAGTGCCGAGTACAGGGGCACGATCACCTCCCTCTGCCTGCTGGCCACACTATTCCTGATACAGGCCAGGATGCCGTTGGCCTTCTTGGCCACCTGGGCACACTGCCGGCTCATGTTCAGCCGGCTGTCGACCAGCACCCCAAGGTACTTTTCTGCCGGGCAGCTTTCCAGCCACTCTTCCCCAAGCCTGTAGTGTTGCCTGGGGTTGTTGTGACCAAAGTGCAGGACCCGGCACTTGGCCTTGTTGAACCTCATGCAATTGGCCTCGGCCCATCGAYCCAGCCTGTCCAGATCCCTCTGCAGAGCCTTCCTACCCTCAGGCAGATCAACGCTGCCGCCCAGCTTGGTGTCATCCGCGAACATACTGAGGGTGCCCTCGATCCCCTCATCCAGATCATTGATAAAGATGTTAAACAAGACCCACCCCAAAACTGAGCCCTGGGGAACACCGCTTGTGACCRGCCGCCAACTGGATTTGACTCCATTCACCACAACTCTCTGGGCTCGGCCGTCCAGCCAGTTTTTTACCCAGCAAAGAGTACACCTATCCAAGCCATGAGCCCCCAGCTTCTCTAGGAGAATGCTGTGGGAGACAGTGTCAAAGGCCTTACTAAAGTCCAGGTAGACCACATCCACAGCCTTCCCCTCATCCACTAGGTGGGTCACCCGGTCGTAGAAGGAGATCAGGTTGGTCAAGCAGGACCTGCCCTTCATGAATCCACGCTGGCTGGGTCCAATCCCCTGGTTGTCCCGCACCTTCCTCATGAGCGCCCTCAAGATGAACCGCTCCATGATCTTCCCTGGCACCGAGGTCAGGCTGACAGGCCTGTAGTTCCCCAGATCCTCCTTCCGGCCCTTCTTGTAGATGGGCGTCACATTGGCAARCCTCCAGTCATCTGGGACCTCCCCCGTTAACCAGGACCGCTGATAAATGATGGAGAGCGGCTTGGCAAGCTCCTCCACCAGCTCCCTCAGTACTCTCGGATGGATCCCATCCGGCCCCATAGACTTGTGTATGTCCAGCTGGCGTAGCAGGTCATTAACCTCTTCCTCGTCGATTATGGGGGGTTTATTCTGCCCCCCATCCCCATCTTCCAGCTCAGGGGGATGAATACTCTGAGGATCACCGGTCTGAATATTAAAGACTGAGGCAAAGAAGGCATTAAGCACCTCAGCTTTTTCCTCATCCTTGGTGGC